>MU273964.1:0-14324 GCA_022160365.1 Vararia minispora EC-137 | reverse complement strand
ATCGGGGAAGATTGTTCTATGTCTACATCAGTATGAGAAAGTGCGATACACACCAAAAACTCACTCGTTCCACCATTGCACAAGGGAGAGAATCTCGTCGTCGGTCAGCGCGTTGTATGCTTGGTCAATCACCTTCAAACAGAATTGCCCGAGGCACCATGCGCCCCGAGTTGGCACTGGTCCTCCAACGGTGAAGGTAGCTTGGTCAGAGAGGACAAATCGGACCTGAGGAAGAGTTAATCCCAGAAGGCTCACAATGGAGAAGCACTCACAAGCATGGCTACATAGGCGACAGACTCGATTGTGACGTGGTCCACGCTGTACATGGTAGCCTTGCTCGCCCGAGTCGAACGGCCGCTCCCAAGTATTACCGACGGCGCGAACCACACTGATAAAAAAGCCTAGTTGTTCAACGTCAGCACAGGCTTCCGCATTCACCTGATTGGAAAAGGATATCACTCACCGCCTCGAGTACCTGGCTCCGGAGGAAACCCGACGCCAAGTCGGTTATAATAACTGTCTCGTTTCCCGGCCAAAGAAAGCGAGGTAGGTCATCGCTCGTCGGAATAAATCTCGACGACCTCAGGTCATTGCGGGTCCTTAGATGATCACTTAGCCAAGCCAATCCAATTAAGAAGATGCCTTACGAATCGTCGTCCCAGTTGAGCGTTACTGGGCATAGTAAAGCTCCCGTCACCACATTTTTAAATCCGTACTCGTTGCGACGACCCTTGTTAAAAATTGTACCGTCCCAGGTAATATACTCCGAAGGCCATAGGCCGATGTGGTCTTTGAGGATGTGAACATCCTCGGCCCGGGCAGCCTTGCGACCTTCCTCGAGCTGCGTGGTCCATGAGTATAGTAATTAATCAGAGTGAACTCAGCGCACCGCTCGGATGATCTGCCCCAACTGCCCCTGGTCACCGATGGTGCGCATCATGCGATCGAGTTGTGGATCGTAGCGGAGGATGCGACGGAAGGACTGGAGGTGGGTTTCCTCGCTGCATTCCGCCGTTGAGTACAAACTGAGAGAGGCGGAAAAGTACTTACTAGCTCGTAAGCTTGGCGCCACTAGTGACGCGTTGGCTGAGCCCGACCTCGATAACATCCTTGAATGACCCTATAGGGAGAATGTACCGGCCGAGATATTTTCCTTGCCAGCGCTGAAAAATGAGCATCTCCTCCAATACGGAGCTGAGGGCCAAGGACGAATAGTTGATGGGAGCGGTCACTATGACTTGCCCATCTTCCGATTCTCCATCCGAGCCGTCTCCTCCGTCACCTCCCGAGCCGTTGCCTCCATTGCCTCCATTGCCTCCGTCACCTCCGTTACTCCCGCCAGTACCGGTGGCAACGCTAACCTCAGCGTCGCCATGAGCAGCTCCATCATTGCTCATGTAGCCCTCGTGACCGGGGCCTGACCCTTGAAAGCCATCGTAGTAGTCGGCAAAGTTCCTAATGCTCTCGGTCGCCCGCAGGCCAGTTGAACCCGCTGACAACCTTCAAGTAATCATAAATGAGCAAACGCGTACAGAATGCAGTTGACGCATGACATACCGTTTGTGCGGTGGCTCTCGGAAGCCTTCCTCTTGAACTCCAGCAGCTTGCGAGGTACTAGTACGCTTGCGCTTAAAAAAAGGGCTGCTTCAATATATGGGAGACGCCATTTATAGCCAGAGACTCACGGTCACTGCCGCAGGGAACGGCGTACCAGTCCCCTTGGACGACGAGATGGGCGCCTTGGTGCGCACGTTCAACACCATGCGTGGGGTAAGAGGGCGAGGCGTAGGCTGAGACATCTAAGCAGAGAAAAAGGTATGTGGCCGCGAAGGAGAGTGAAACGCCTTCGTGAGTGGGGTGGCTTTGAAAGGACACCTTTTATATCCCTTGTTGAACCCACATACCGTAATCCGTGAGCCAAATCGAAGGACGAGATCTCTTGTAAGTTCGCAGCCATGCCGTGCCTCTCTGCTCTCCTGCGGGTTCCATATCGACGCCTTGTAGCGGGTGTTACAGGCACCCCTCCAAATTGCCTGTGCCAGCTGGCTCTAAGATCTGAAATTTCGTAACGCACCGGAAGTCTTGCCGCAGTCGCATGTTACCTGTTGACAAGTCCAACGAAGGCTAGTGCTGCAGGGCCCGATTGGCTCTCCCGGCCCGTGCTCACATACAGACTGCTAGCAGATGAAATTCTATGAAAACATACTACAACGTACGTGTTTTGAACGTCCAAGCTATCAACAAGCACAAGCGTATTTCGAGTCTGTGAGGGCATAGCCTATCAGGCGCGTGCAACGCACCGAGGTACTGGCTGTTCCTCGATCAAGCACATATATTGTGTGCACCAAGAAAGCAGCCCAAGTCGCACCTAAATAAATTACGAGGAAGATTTCTTCTGTCCGAACAGTATTTTAGTTCTTCCTGTGGCGCAGGCAGGAAATTGTGCAAAGAAACATTACGACCCACAACAGCGGATGAGGTGATGGTTGGGCAGCAAGTTTCCGATTCAGTGCCATCAATAATATACCGACTATACTTAAGGGGTGCGAGTGTGTGAATGTGGCTCACCGGTCCGCAATCCGGTGGCGCGAACACTCACGGTACTAGGCGGTCTGAAGGCATGCAAGCAGGACAGATAGTACCAGTGTACAGATTCCAAAAATCATGATTATTGTACAGATGAGACGTCTTAGAGATAACCAGACTCCACAACGAATCGCCATTCCAATCCACCTAACGTTCTCCACCTAAACCTCGGCCTCCGTTACCTGCTCGTGGGCTGTTTGCGTTGCCTGGTCATGTACGGTCTGCGTTTCCTGGCCGTGTAGTTTCTTGACCTCTGCCTCGGGAGGTATCAAGGGTTCGGCCAATGGGTCAACTTGAACGCTAGCGGCACACCGCCTGGGTGGCTCGCGCCCCTTGGGCGAGAGCCAGGTATTCAGCCACATTGCCCAGATGTCCATAAGCGTCCCCTCGGTCACAATGGCAGTCCATACAGTCATCCCCAAGACCCCCGCCACAATAAGCCATACAAATGGGACAGCGACAGGGTGAGTCTATATCATTAGGTACCTGTAAGCCATGTTTAAAAGGGAGGATGTCGTAGACGCACAAAGGTAGTGGTGCTTGTCAAGAATGCCGTCCACCACTCGAACAGGGGCTGCCACGGTGACGCCGAGCACGGCGGACATGTGTTTTGAGGCGCAGCGCTCTCTGTTGAACTCGAGCCATCGAGCACGCTAATCATCGTCGCCACATCACCGACGACGTTGCGCTCATCTTGGTCGAGGGCGCGAGCTATCAGTTAGTTGACTGGGTGCTATAATGCCAGACCACGCACTAGATGTCACTAATGTCGGCGAGAGCGTTGCTGTTTGTGGTCCTAGACGTGGGATCCCTTCTGTAAAGGCGAAGAGGGAGACCAAAAAGAAAGCGAGACGGCGACAATGCATTACGTTGCTCGACTATGCGGTGGAAAGAGGTAAGAAGCAAACCCTCCTTGTATCGATGCGGCCGATGAACGATGGCACACATATACTTATGCTTACTTTTCTCGCGCTGCATGCTTGCATGAAGGTGGGACGGGGAAAGCTGGATTCCAGGACCATGGCTGGCTAAAAAAAAACCTTGGAAACCCCACACCCTATACTCCTACTGAAGGAGAGAAGACAGCTCGCTCCTTGCACGATCATGCATGAACAAAAGCTCTACTAGGTATGATGCACACGAGTCCCTGCGCGTGAAAGGCTCCATATTCTCCGGGCAGAGTTGGTAGATATGTGGCTTCCTGTGTTCTCAGTTAAAACGATGAACGCGATTCCAACTTGAAGACGTACTCTGTTCTCTGAACAATCCGTCCCCCCTCACACTACCTTACTGCTCGGAGCGTGAAGCCAAGTCTTCCTACAGGAAGCAGATCACTGATCAGCTGGCTCGAGGAAAGCGAAGGGGATCTGACCTGACTTAGGTGAATACGCCTTCCACATAAATCCAGACAGATCTCCGGTCTAGAAAAGAGTGCAGTGCAGTGAGCAATTCTGCTGCTTCTTCACCTGTAGCGAGTGCCCGCCAGTTGTCCGCAGGTGCTCTTGGATATACGAGAAGGGAGAAGGTGAGTTCGGGTCATCAGTCTCAACAGCCAGATGGACACAGATGATAAGACAAGCAGGCTCGCACTCACATCGATCGACGTCATCTGACAAAGTGGACCGCTTTGTGCCGAGGTTCCATACAGTCCCATCCTAGCTTTCATTGTCAAGATCCGCTCTCTTTGGAGCCTCTACCATCATCGCGTGTGCCACCAGCTAGAGTTGTCATGGCATGCGCCTTATACCCTAAATTATTGTCAGCATATTGCCCTCATACGTGCGAGACGGGTGCCGGACGCGCTTCACAAGGTACGTGACCGTTGACTTGGTTAATCCCAGCCCTTTTCGTAGTGAATTCAGGACCGTACACACGCGGTGCACCGCTGCAGTAGCGTATGCCATAATAACGAGAAGGTGGAGGTTGTCTGTTACGACATCGCCAGAGTGCGTCTCCGAAGGTGCGTTGTGTTGCCTGCAACCAAGGAAGCGGCTCACATTGACGCCAGAACGTCCTCCCGTGCTCAGCACGCTTGCTTACACAGTTTTTCCGCTGTCCTGCGTCTAGCGTCGGGGATGAATGCTATGCTCTGGGCTTGTTTCCCCCTGCCTATGTGATCATTGCACCACGCATGGCGACGGAATCAGCCCTGACCATGCCTTTATCCTGATACTCCTGGCGATGTTTACGGGGTACCTTGCGCATATTCTGAGGAGCAGGACACGCTTCTGATTCGCCAGTTAGCTGTCTGAACTCGTACCCATGTCCCATGGTTTCTGATTTCTGCACACGAATTGTGTTCGCTCATTCCTTTGTGGTATGTTGTATCTGGATACCTCTATGCGTGCACCAAGGTGCACACAAGCACAGAGGCGTTTATTACATGTATTTTTTTATAAATATAAATCCATTCGTCTGTCGACGAGTACAGGCCATTACAAGATACCTGTAGCAACGTACATCGGACGTGGTCAACGCCTTAAATGGGGTCGACCGGATTCATGCCCGATCACGTCTGCAAGTTGTCAGCTAATGGGGCCGGTACGAACGTTGAATTTTCAGGACAGCGATCATTGCAAGGCACCCTCACTGGTGCTATATTCTGTGGGGCTGTCGTCTGCGTTAGCATCGACGTTCGCTCTTAAGTCAGCGTCATCGCCTGTGCTTTTCTTGAATCTAGCGTTCACAGGTGGCCCTACCCAGGCTGACAATTTACTGTCGTCTTGGGTTTGCGAACAGTCAGGACAGGAACGTGGCTGGTGAACATCGCAAGGCACACTCACCGGTGCTATATTCCGTGGGGCTGTCATCTGCGTTCGCATCAACGTTCAGTTTTGAGTCAGCGTCGTCGCCTAAACAAGTGTTGAGTAATCGAGACAGTAGTAGTGAGAATTGCAAG
This sequence comes from Vararia minispora EC-137, assembly GCA_022160365.1. Taxonomy (NCBI): domain Eukaryota; kingdom Fungi; phylum Basidiomycota; class Agaricomycetes; order Russulales; family Lachnocladiaceae; genus Vararia; species Vararia minispora. The sequence continues at coordinate 8,839 of MU273964.1, read as the reverse complement.
GTACGCTCACTGGTGCTATATTCCGTGGGGCTGTCGTCTGCGTTGGCGTCAGCATTCGCTCTTGAGTCAGCATGTTCGCCTCCGTGCAGATATGCACGGCTTGGCACCGTCGACCGTAGCGGGCCGAGTTCTTCTGAAGCCTTTCGCTTGAGGCTTAGGGTCTGCGCAGTGATGAACGTCAGAGTGTTGCAGCACATAGCAAATAGACGCACGGTTTTGTGAGGGGCTCCTTTGGCGTCAAGTTCAACCTCGACGTCGGAGGAGTCGGCTTCAATGCTAAACAGCACCTTGTCCCCTTCCCTCCGCCAATGAAGAGATCCCGTGCTTCGGGGATCCAGCTTTGGACGCAATGTCGACAAGGTTGAGTCAGGGATCTCGTTTGACGATGAGATTGAACATGCCTTAGTAGTTAAGTTCACGAGTATCCTGTCCGGCATGCTAGAGCCCTTGGAGCAGATGTGCGCGCATTGATACTTCGTGGACTATCTGAATAAATGACCACGCACCTCAGGTTCAGGTCTACCTTTTTAAAGGATCAGCACTCAGCCAGCATCAATCGGCCGCAGTTGATCCGGGAGGAGGGTCTGAGAACAGCGGAAACGCGCAGGAGACGAATCAGCGGTGGATTGAAGCGGAGGGCACTCGCAATCGCTGTGAGGGACGGTCAAATTGAAAAGCACACCGGAAAATCTTGAGGGCAGCTGCTGCAGGACGAAAGGATGAAAGGAAAGCGAGGCCGCAATGTGCAAACTCGACAGTGCGCTCGAATGGGCGCTCTCGGACGCTGTAATAGCTGAGGCAAGGCAAGGACGCAGGAAAGTTTCCCGAGAATGATCTATGCTCAGGTACCTCAGGTACCAGCGTAGGCGCCGGGTGTGCCATGTGCACGTACGATCCACAAGAACATGCATCTTGGTAGCGGGAGCGAGGACAGGGCCAACAAACATTGCAGCACAACGAACTACTTCTCGTACAGCAGCTATCGCACTCGCCCGAACGTGTATCAATCATTCCCAATGACAGAAGCATGGCTGGAGATGCATTCAATCAACCGTGTAGTCTACTCAGCGCTGAGCGGCCTGAGCCTGAGGGGGCGTAGCTGCAAGGATGGCGTTAGGGGAGCTCCGTCTACCACAAAGGACAAGACGCACATTGCTCTGTGAACACCTGCGTGCTCACTAACAGCATTGCGATCGCGAACACGATATCTTCTCGCGACATGGCCTCCACTCTCGCGATGAAACCGGGCTGAGAAGCCAGGTCCGCGGCTAGAGCGCGAATGCCGTTGTCGTCGAGTTCTCTACAAGGATCGGTTAGTCTGAGGAAAGACCCAAGAATGTTATTGAAACGCACTGGGCTGAAGGAGTCGGGGGAGGCATGATGGTGGTTGGGAGATAAGCTGCACGCCTCCCGTCTGCCACATTGCAGTCGCGCTGCAAGATGGCGTGACCATTCAAGTGGCATTTGCCTATCAGCAGGCACCAGTCCCAGCAACAGGGCTCCGCGGAGTTACCCTGTCTGGACGGGGTAGAGCCATGGCTTTCAAGCATATCTGAGAGCACGCATAGAATTCAAGCCGAATAATTCGACCGCTAAGCGAACGGTACATGCATACTTGCACAAGAGCATAAAAAGAATCGTCATGAGTCCTGCCCCTTTGTAGCAGTCCGGGAGCACGAAAGTGCGAGCGGTCGGTCGGCCGACGTGAACGGTGTCCCTCGAGCAAGTCGAAGTGGCGGGCTCGAGGGATCGCTGGGAAGGATGGTGCGGGCGTACCGAAACTACGGGACGAGTGTGCAAGGAACTCGTGCGTCCGTGTGTGGATCAATCGCAAACCGCCGGCGCTAGTAGGGGCTGCAATCGCAAACCGCCGGCGCTAGTAGGAGCTGCGATCTCTAAGCACGCCTTTCCTGGGTGCTTGGCAGGCGTGCCGAGGAAGATCGAGGCCGGCTGCGACGAAGGGATGCGCTAGAGGGCAGCAGCGGTAAGGCTTTATAGAAACGGAAACGAAAAAGACACAAAATCGAGAGCTGACCGATGTCAGTGCGGCTAAAGGATTCCATGCCGTGCCATGCTCCGACCAGGGACCCACGCACGCCCAGCAGAACTCGACCGTCGGTACCACCTGCGCGAGTGCGGCGGGAGAAGTCCCCGCCCCGCAACGGACTGCATGCGTGCACTCCGGATACGGGGAGAACTTGAGGTCCCGGTGGCCCTCGACATAGTCACGCACGTGTCCCGGAACGTTCTCGTCGGCCAGAATTGTCGGTCTGGAGCGCGGGATTGGGACTCACCTCGTCCTCGTCAAGATCAAGCCCGCCCTCGCGTTCCATCGGTCCCTTTCCTCCGGAACCCAAACTTACACCCGTTCCATCCTGCGCCGAGTCTCCAGCGAGCACGATCGCAGTGTGTGCCGGTGCGCGCGTACGGTATGGTCTGCCTCGTTGAGATCGTGGGCGATGGCAGGCGTGGTGATGAATCCGGCTCCTTCGTGGCCTGAGGATACGAGACGTTGAAGTAAGAGGTGAAGGAGGCGCCGTGTTGTGTGGGGGAAACCGAACCGGATGCAAGGCCAGAGATTCGGAGGTGAGGTCCGGCGGCGCGCGGGGACCTACAAGGTGACGCGACGCGTCGTGGCGCTTGACGCGTCTTTGGCGCCAACGCGTGGCAAACAACGCGACGTGACACGCTACAGAGGAACGGAAGATTCGACGCCGACGGCTCTGGCTCCCCTTACGGCCATACCCATTCACCCGGCCCATCCTCCACTCAGTGAGTCTCCCCTTGCACTTGCTGTCTGTTGGTGCTCGTATCCACACTCGGGTCCGGGAAGCTGAAGTCTTGACGGGTCGATTCGAAGTAAGAGAGCCTGCCAGCTCACTGAACCGACCACCTCGTCGTAGACAGAAGCTTTGCGGGCCCTTGTGGGGACCGTGTGCGACAGTCGGCAAGCTACATGAAGTCAAACTAACTTCGGACCCCATCCCTCTTTACTAGGATTCCATGGCGCGCCGGAAAGGCACGCGTCCGTCGCGTCGTCGTGCTGCCGCACCTTCCGAAGTGCCTGTCCATGCGGTCGCTGGTCCGTCCCTTGCAGGTCCCTCAAACCGGCCATACTAATCTAACTCCAGGCTTGAATTCGTCTGTCGGCGTTGAGACAGCAGCACCCAATGCGCTGCCGAACTGCAAGACGTTCCGGACGAATTACCACTTTGGCGCATTTCTAGAAGAGGCCATCCATACTGCGAATGCATACTATGACGAGCAAGCACAGTGTATGTCTGGTATTGACACCCCGCGTTCTCCCACATCATTCACGCCGCCCCTCGTATGTGCCTTGGGCCCATGTACTCCACTCCTTCAAACTTCCGCGACTATCAGCCCCGTTGGGTTCGGCATTGATGCCGGCAAGCTCATGCGGCGCCTTCTCGACGTTGCCTCAGGTCTTGAAGATTCTATCCCCTCTTGCCTTCTCCCGTCCGTGCGCGAAAGCTGGAAGCCGTTTGATGCCGAGAGCCCTGGTCTCCCCTCTGTATGCACCCGCTCGCCGTCCCCATCAGGCTATTCCAGCCCCGAAATTCCCCTTGCCCATGCTCTCTCTGTCTGGGGCCGGTCCAAAAAACGCAAGGCGCATCGTGGTGCACATCGACTTTCGAAAAAGCAGAAGAAAAGGCGCGCCGGAGCTGAGATGGCTAGTGCTATGGCGGCATCCTCCGACTCCGACTCGGAGACATCTAGGAGCCCAGTCACCAGCGCCTCCTCCCTCCATAGCCACACGCCGCCTACTATTCTTGGGTTCAAGCGTGGTCCCCGTGGCCGCGCGTGTCCAACTGAAGGCCTCATCCTCCCTTTTTCGGAAGCTGAGAACGAACAAGGGCCTGGGGATAAGAAGGGTGGTGGCTCAAGGCGGCGCTATCGTGCTAGGGACGCCCGCGACCGGATTCGTCAAGGCCCTTGGGGACGGACGCATAGTCCTTATTACGAGAAACCTCGGCCATTCCTGATCATAGCCGTTGATTCAGATGCCGAGGTGAAATACTCAGTTGAACGAAGCGGGTATACAGGTAGTCGCCGTCGCTCGAGCAACCCTGCCAACGAAAAAGGACACCCTTTATCACCGGAGCAGCTTGACGGACTCGGCTTTTACCGCTACGAATGGGATGCCTCGTACGTCTCCCCCATTCTGACTTGATACCGTGCTTATAGTATTCGAGCCTGACACACCTCGTGCTCGACGATGAAGAGCGAATCATTATGGTTCTCGTGGGCAATCCCATTGAAAACGACAGCCGGCCGCCCGAGCAGCGATGGCAAGCGCTGCTTCAGCGACTTGCCCAGAAAGCGGAGACAGAGAGACGTGAGCACGCAAGGACGTTCGACATAAACCATCGGCGTGGGGCATACTCAGCCCTCTCGTTTGGTTTATCGTACGGTGGCGGGCAAAAGGTGCGTCTCCCATCTGCTACGCCCTCCATATGGCTTAGGCTTTCCCTAGAAGCCGCAGACCCTTCGTCTTAGGACGACCCATCGCTGTATTGCAGAGCGCCTCAGAAATAGCAAGGACCTTCGAAGAGTAGCTGGCTTTCAGAGCGGTGCGTTCATGCCGCCCCGCTTGTATGCGATGCTAACTCCCATCGCAAGAGATCCTTGCGTCATACTTCCCCCTCGCCTACCAACACCTTCGAGCTGCCATGCAAAAGATACAGGCTCAAGACCCCTCTTTTATTGCACCGTTCTCCAATTCGGTGTACGCCGCTGGAGCCATGAATCTCGGGCCCGAGACCTGCTGCGACGCTCATTTTGATGTCGGGAACTATCCAAGCCTACCATGCGCTGTCACAGCCTTCGGCAACTTCGATCCGGACAGGGGCGGCCATCTGGTCTTGCATGATCTTAAAGTATACTTCCGTTTTCCTCCGGGTGCGACCATCCTTCTTTCTTCGGCAGGAATTCGCCACGGGAATGCCGCGATTCAACCCGGTGAGACACGATACTCATTCACCCAGTTCTGCCCAGGCGGCCTCATGCGCTGGGCGGCATACGGCTGTCGCCCTGCAAAGGACTTCTCAATGCATCAGCGCGCTCGGATGGATGCGGAGGCCAAGGAGGGCTGGAAACAGCAACTTGGGCGATTCTCGAACGTTTGGGAGTTAGATGAGGATCGGGCATGGGTTCGAGAACAAGAAGGCCTTGAGGCCGTTTAATAGTGCGACGTTCAATTACTATCATAGTTACTACATCCGTTTATAGAGTTTTGGCGATGCACTGTGCACTGCGCCTCGAGCAAGAACGACTGCGACGGCTTTCTGCGATTGATCATCTTGGTCGACCTATCGTTGGTGCATAGGAAGGGAAGGTGTGCCTAGCACACCGGCTGGGTGCGCGTCTTCTGCTTCGCTTCCAATGCGGCGTAGTCTGATTCGCTATTGGTCGCGAGCCATATGGCGGATGAATCAGGTCCCGGGGGACGGTTTCCTGATCTCAGAAAGACTGGTTTGTTTGATACATCGCCCTATGTGAAGTCAGTAAATAATTTATAGGTCTGAGAAGTTGCGGGGACGGCGAACCAGCTTAGCCAAGGATGGACTGCACGCGCTGGTGTGTATCAGGATGGGCAAGATGGCATGGGTGGAAGGAGTAGGCTCGAGGGTGCGTTCCATCTGTGCCAGTTGGGTGCTAACTTGAAGGTCCCGGGAATACTGGGTTCGTTGTCTCATTTGAGTGTATTTATTGGACCTTTGCTGTATACGACACAAACATATAGGCTGTGCAAGCTTTCTCCATCCACATGGTCTCAACTGTGCAAGCTCAGGGCCGCATCGTGCTAGCCTGCCCTGAGCGTGCCTGCATATATGCCAGAATCTTGATTCCTGCCCGAGGGGTTCTTGTTACGGAAGCGTACCGCGCAGTCGGCAGTCCTGGGCGGGAGCCACACATGCTAGCCTCCGGAAAAATCCTCAGCGGTGAGTAAGCAAGGGTAGGCATGCAAGGGTCAGTCTGTATCCGTCGTTCGTATTGTCGCTGAGCATCTATTCACGGCTCATTTCTCGTTCTATCTCCCAGGATTCGGCGTTCCGCTCAACCATGCCTCTTGATCCCCCAACTACACTAATCAACGGCCTCTCCCGTGCTAATAAAATTCACCAGTGTGTCGCATGTGGCGCACAGTCCCAAAACGAACGTAGTCACACCGAACACCTAAGACAATGTCCTTTAGTTCGCTCTCGCTCGCTGTCAGCCTTCCAGAAACGGACTCTACCCGACTCTGAGCTCTTGCAGCCCGGCCCATCCAAGCAACCACGCTTTGCAGATGTCGGTGGTCGTCCAGAACGACCTGGCCTCGCTGAAGGCTTAGAACGTCGCAGTCGGATGGACGGACTGATTCTAAAGCCGAGACGCTCGGGTGGCTTGGTGCGTGGTAGCTTTTTACGAAAAGTGCAACTCAGTTAACACTCAGAACAGAGTATATCCTCTGCTCTTAGAAAGCTGTCTTCTCCAGTGCGCCATTCTTTTGAGTTGCTGTGGACCTTCTAAACGTGCTCCTTCCTAGCCGCGTCGCGGGATCATCGACAAGCGGCCCGCAGCTCCTCCCACAGAGGCATCGGACGGCGCTGTCGACACACGCTTCATGCCACCATCTCGCCCGGCACCGCTGCCCTCTCCTGAGCCCCCTCCTTCGACCTCGTCCGGGCGTAGGCGAAAATCTACCTGGAAGGTTCGTGAGGGAGCCGGTGATGAAGAATGCGACGATCGCAATTCAATGCGACGACAAGGCCGCATACGCCGGATCATTCTCCACGTACACGGACACTTCAAGACGGTGGCCAATGCATTCGGTGTATCTCGCGAGTATCGTCGGAAGCCATCAGCCATGCCTGACGGCGACGATTCGTGGAAAACTGTTGTAGCCGACTCAGAGCAACCCACTCGGAGGAAGACAGCTCGCTCCTTCCGCGATATTGTCTTTCCCTATCCAAGCGTCAGTGCCTTTCTGTATAATCGCTTCTGGTCTAGGGAACGTCGTACGCGTGACGCATTTACCGAGGAGGTGATGGGCCATCCGCTGTACAACGAGAACGACATTAAGGGTAAGAAGATTCCATGGGATGCTATCCAGAAATCGGTCGCCGAAGACGTACAGTCTCCATGGGGGTCAAACGGATGGCACAAATCCACTGTCACCATCGAAGTTCCAGTGGGTAAGAAAGGCCTGAAGGAGTCATCGAGCGAGGCCCGTCGCCGACGAGAAGATCCTGAGGCGGCCGCTTACCCTATCCACCGAATCCCTGTTGAAGGCATTCGTCACCGTAGTCTGCTTCACATCCTCCGTGAGACGGTGGAAGAGGACCCTGCTTCCAGCTCTTTTCATTGGCACGGCTTTGAGGAGACATGGCGACCGCCGTACGCGGGATATGATATCGAGCAAGTGTTCGGGGAACTCTATTCGTCAGAGGAGTTCCTCCGAGTTGAATCACAGTTGCTCGCGTCCCCCCCCGAAGAAAACTGTGACCTACCACGATGCGTTGCTGCATACATGCTATGGTCAGACGCCACGCATGTGTCTCAATTCGGACAAGCGAAGGCGTGGCCAGTCTATGTTGTGTTCGGGAACCAGAGCAAGTACACGCGCTGTCAGCCGTCTCAGCGGGCAGTCCATCACGCAGCATTCCTTCCTTCGGTGCGGACTTTTTTGCATCTATGCTGGCGCATTTCGGTATCCGGCTAACTGAGTGCATACCAGCTCTCCGGCGCCTTTGAGGACCAACTGCGCTCTCTTGGAGTCACTCCGACACCTGCTCTTCTCGCGCACTGCAAACGAGAACTATTCCATGGCGTCTATCGGCTTGTTCTCAATGATGAAGAGTTTCGCGAGGCATACGAACACGGTATTGTTGTCGATTGTCAAGACGGCATCCGACGCCGGTTGTATCCACGACTTTTCACATACTCGGCCGACTATCCTGAGAAGTGAGCCACTTCCTGCTCTCATGGTTCTCAAGAACGCTTACAGCATATAGGGTTCTCATTGGCACAATTCGCGATATGGGGGACTGCCCATGCCCGCGCTGCAAGGTAAAGAAAGCTAACCTCTCGTTACTTGGCACATTCAACGATGAGAAGACACGCCAAGATGATATGCGCCATGACGACGAAGCCTTTCGCAAGCTCGTTAGAGAGGCACGCGATGCGATCTACAAGAAAGGCTATGTGGTCAACAGCAAGAGCGATGCAGTAGGACGGCTTAAGGCGGAATCTCTGGTACCGACTGTAGTGCGTTATCCCTCTCTGTCTACAGAGCCAGACGAACTAAGCAATGCATTCAGAACGCTTTTTCGGAATTTTCGCAGCGCCTACCCACCAATCTTCGTTTTGATGTCTTCCTAATGCTCGTCGTCGACTTAATGCATGAATTTGAGCTTGGCGTGTGGAAGGCGCTTCTCCAACAACTTATCCGAATTCTGCACGCTCTTGGCCCTTCAGCCGTTCAAGAGTTCAATGAGCGGTACAATACTGCTATTCAATGTCCTTGTCCGATATATCTAACTACCCTACCAGCTTCCGGCAGATCTCGACATTTGGCGCTTCAACGATCCGTCGATTCGCTCACAATGTATCCGAGCTGAAGAAGCTTGCGGCGCGTGATTTTGAAGACATCCTTCAGGCAAGCAATCTACTTTTGGATTTGTACTACCGCTGATCATATCGCCAGTGCTGTATTCCGTGCTTTGAAGGCCTTCTTCCTGAACCGCATAATGCGTCTGTCATGGATCTCCTCTATGTCAGTGCATACTGGCACTGTCTCGCCAAACTACGAATGCACACATCCACGTCGCTCAGC
>MU273963.1:1955-14440 GCA_022160365.1 Vararia minispora EC-137 | reverse complement strand
GCACACTGGCACGCACGCAGGAGGAACATTTAGGGTCACACTTATGTAGATGTAGATAATGTATATCACATTGCTGCTCAAACATTGTTATGTGCATCTATCTGACCCTATATATTACTGTGTGACTACCTCAACCTGAGTCAATGTATGTTAATAAGTAGAACAAATGTACATTGTATTGAATAAATGTATAGTGCTTGTGTAGAGAGAGAATAAACGAGGTGAGCTCAGTGTGGGAACAAATTTCCTATTGTGCCTGAGGTCGACGCGTCGAAAACGCTGGCCCACACACAAATAAGAACCAGGTCATTAATGCCCCGGAATTCTTGTGGTTCATGAGAATCTGTACTGTGTGCTTAGCCCCTTCCAGGTGGTGCCGCCATGCTTCGAGCGCCCGAACGATCGCGAGGAGCTCTTTGTCGAAGATGTCGTAATTCCGTTCAGCTGGATTGAAGGACTTGGACAGGTACGTGACGGGGTGCCATTGGTCGTCTCTGCCTTGCTGACTCAAGATGGCACCGGTTGCGAAGTCCGAGGCGTCGCACTCTACGCAGAATGGCTTATTGTGGTCAGGCATGAGCAGAACGGGTGACGAAGTGAACGCAGCTTTAAGCTGCTCGAAGGCAGATTGACAGTCCTTCAACCAGACCCAGGGGGTGTCCTTCTTGGTCAGTTCGAATAATGGGTGCGCCACGGTTGAGAAGTTCTGGATGAAACGCTGGTAGAAGTTCGCGAAGCCGAGGAAGGACTGTACTTCCTTGACTTTGGTCGGAACGGGCCATTCTTCGATGCCTCCTAGCTTGACTGGATCCATTGCGATGTTGTCGTGCGAGACGACGAGTCCTAGGAACTCGACCTCTGTCTGCTCGAAAAGACATTTCTCCGGTTTGAGGTATAGATCGTTGTCTTGTAGCCGCTGGAGGACTCGTCGCATGACGTCGTGATGTCGTTCGAGGGTGTCTGTGAATACCAGAATGTCGTCCATGTATATGATCACTACACCTTCAGTGATGAGGTCCTTGAAGACCTCGTTCATCATCGCTTGGAAGGTTGCCGGGGAGTTGGTAAGGCCGAAGAACATTACCAAGGGTTCGAAGAGTCTGCGGTTGGTCCGGAAGGCGGCTTTCCATTCGTCGCCTTCCTTAATACAGATGTTTTCGTACCCCCAACGGACGTCGACCTTGGAGAAGATCCATGCGCCTTTGAGCTTGTCAACAATTTCATTGACGAGTGGAAGAGGGTAGGCATTCTTGATCGTGCCGGAATTGAAGTGTCAATAATCCTGGACGGGTCATAGTCGTCCGTCCTTCTTTTTAACAAAGAAGAAGGGACTTGCCATGGGCGACTTGGACGGCTGAATGTAGCCTTTAAACAACTGTTTGTTGAGGAAGTTGTCTAGTTCGGTCTGTTCAGCTGGCGACAACGGATACAGCTTGCAGGGTTTGGGCATGAAGTCGTCCTTAAGGTCGATGGCGTGATCCCAGACGCCTCGTTCTGGGAGTCGTTCGGAGGCAACCTTATCGAAGACTTTGGTAAAGTCACAGTACTGCTCGGGAACCATTTCGTCGAATGTTTTGACCTTCTGCTTAGCTAGGGCCGCCTCTGCTAGTTGTTGTGACTTGGTAGAGCCGGCGGGCACAGGGATGAATGACTCATCTGGGTCTTCTGTATAGTCTTCCATATACAAGATCACGTCGCTGTCCTCGACGGTGCAGGTGGCGATGTCCGGGATAATCCTGGTGAGCCGTAAGCCCTCCAGCACCCAGGGGACCGAGATTGGTGGGTCCTTTGGCGTCAACAGGGTGTCGTTGGGGGTTGGTTGGGCTGGAGGCGTCCGATCATGGGTTTCCGTGTCAAGGATGTCGTCATCGAGGGTCGTATGGCGTATGGATGTGACGTTGTCCTCGTCATCGACTTCTTCATATGTGACTGGAGGTGGCTTCCGAGGGGCCGAGTGCTCCGTTTGTAGCTGTGTGACGGGCGGTTCTGCGAGGAGGCAGTCAGGAGGGCACCGCGTCATGTCGACACGGTCCTGTTGCCAGTCGACTTCCAGGTTGTGCTTCCGCAACCAGTCAGTTCCGAGAATCACGTCCTGGTTGCCTAGGTCGGTGACGTACATCTCGACGTCTTCCTCATGGTAAGAGCTACCGTTGTCTGAGTATATACGCAACCGTTGGATGGTCGATTCACGCACCGGTCCTATCCCATTGTCCGTCCCGTCTACGTTTTTGACGGGGATGGGTCATGTCAGTGGCTTCGTTGTTAGCCGATGTTTGTTGACGAACTTGCCATCAACTAGGATTCCTTCTGCTCCACTATCTTGCAGAGCAGAGACGTCGATTTGTCAACCGGTTATCTTGCTGATGAATTTCCCTCGGAGCTTGATGGATGGGGTCTGCATATTGCAAGTAGCAGAGACCTTTATTGACGAAGAGCACAGCTCACGAGATAATACACCAGTAAACTTTTTATTCGGAGTCGAAGGCGGGGTCCTATGCGACGACGTTGCGCGAGGACTGTCTAAAAATCTGTCAGGGATTGTCCAGATTGCCCCTTGGAACTGCCATCCATGGTTCAGGTGAATATAGAAGGTTACATTGAAGAGAAAGGAAGGGATGAAGCCAGAAGGAACGGGTACAGTGGGGGGAATACAAGAGGACAAGCTAAAGACTGTAGGAATGAGTCTGCAAGCCTATAAGTAAACTAGCCAAACACACACAAATAATAGACATAGTGCAATCCTTGAACTGAGTCAATGACCATAAGTATGAGTAAGCAATACAGGAAATGAACAGGTAAGCTATGTTACGGGACGACCCCTTCAGGGCCCTCTCCGCAACGTTTTCGGTACGCCTCGTCCTCGGTTTCGGCTTCGGCGTCAATGCGCGCGCGCGTCTCCAATAGACGCGCGCTTCTCAACACGCGACGCGCGCTCGATCTAGCGCGCACTTCCCCGCACTCGCGCGCCTCAACAGGCGCGCACCCCTAACTATGACGCGCTTCACCCTTGTGGCGCGCCTCGCTGATTATCTGCGCGCGTGACACGCCTTGCGCGCGCCCTCTCCTTCTATTGGGTGTACTTATCGATGGCTCAGTCATCCCCTTAGTAATGTACCTCGGTCATAGCTGTATGTCTCGGTGTTCCCATATCTAGGTACTGTACAGTAGCTTAGTTAGTGGTTCTCGCGATAGAGTAGCTAGGTATATAAGGGCTGCCAGTAGATCACTGCACCCCAGCTTGTCCTTCTCGTCTACCTTTCCTTGTAGAGGACGACAATGCTATTCCTTTCCTTTATTACCGTCTCTTCCTTCTACGACGCGCGCCCTGGGGGCTTCTAGACGACTCCACTGCCATATAACGACGACGGGCAAAACGAGGCCCGTTCGCGACGATCCCTGACAAGCTATGTGTAGGGTGCCATCCTGTAACAAAATCCGCCAAGCCTAGTGCCTTGCTAGCTCGGTCCATCGCCCCTCCTCCAAGCGCCTTGATGCGTGCTACCAGGGCCTCCACATCGTCGACGGCGTCCTTCTTGACTTTGACCACCCGCACCGTCGGCAAGGGGCCTGGCTCGCACTCCGGGATTCCTGCCGCGACTCGCTCGGGGCAGTCGTGTATGACGTGCCCGATCTTGCAGCAGAAGAAGCAGCCGCCGTTGTTGCACAGGTACTCGCGCTCCGGCTCAGTGAGCTTCCCTGGACGTCCGTTCCTGCCGCTCGTGACCATCGTGATCTTGACCGGCCGCTTTTCCTGTGAGGTGGTGCCAGTACCGTCGCTCGAACGTTTGGTGGAGGGCGTACCTTTGCCCCACACCTGGTGTTCGACGCGCTCACGCCGCCACATCTCATCCTTCTGTTTCGCCACCTCCTGGTAGTCTCCCAGGGTGGCGATACGTGAGGGTTCGCTCGCGTCGACCTTGCTGCGCAGGTTGGCATTTAGCCCCTTGCAGTAGAAGCGGAGTGGCGCGCGCCCATTGTAGCCGGCCCGTTTGGCCGTCACATTGAACCGCAGCGTATAGTCTGCCGCGGTGTCCTTACCCTGCTCGATTTCTTTGAGCTCTGCCTGGGCCTTGGTCTCCTTGTCAAGCGGGGAGAACTGCGCGATGAATATCTCAAAGACACGCGTGAGCGACCATTGCGGCAGGAAGGTCCAGCTGAGGTGGTCCTCCATGACCTCCTCAAGGATGGACATGGCCCACTTCTTGGACATATCGCCGTCCATGTTCTGGCAGAAGTAGTTGATGCGGCTTAAGTCTGTCTTGAACGTTTTGGGGTTGCACATAAAGTGTATCATGCAACGTGTGCGATAGTTTTGCGCATTGTCGCAGTCGTCCTTGAATAGCTTGGGGGTGCCGCCCATCTTACCGGCGTCGGTGGCAGTCTCGGTCTCGATGTCCTCGGCGGGGTTGCTCTGACATTCGAGTTCTTCGACCACCCGAGCAGTGCTCCGGGTGGCCACGGGTGCCGCGGGTCTGGTCTGCAGTTATTCTTCTTCAACATGCTCTGTGGGGCGCGTGCTGGCCGGCCAGAATGCCGGTCCAGCGATGGATGTGGGTGGAGGTGTACCCACCATGACTGATTGGAGGCGGGTTGGCGGTCTAGTTGATGGTCGAGAGGGGTTGGATGTGCGGGACTGGGCGCGGGATAGAGCTTGTGCGGCGCGTTTGAGGGTTTTGGTCGCGATGAAGTCGTGCCTATATAGGTATGCGTTTCCTAGGTGAGGGTGGTCGGTCCACCTGAAGACTGGGCGAAGGTCACGTGTTCAGAACCAAAAGACGTCGTACTCGCCGGTATGGGTTTGTGTGGTAAGATATTGCCCGTTGGGCACAAGTCGGAATCCCACGGGGACGAGGTCAGCGGAGAAGTCTGGGAGGTTTTCGTCGGCGACCGAGGTGTACGAGAGGTCAGAGTCTGGGGTTCCCACACGATGTGCCTCAGGAACACGTTTGTCGTTGTCGAAGTCGGGGTCAGGTCTGGACGTTCCGCGAGTACTGGGTGCCGAAATGATGGGCAATTATGCACACGGAATTCAAACAATCAATTGGGTGACGCCTTCTTCAGGTCGTCTGTACGCTACGAAACACTAAATGTTGGTCTCAAGATTCTCCTCCCTCGGCGTCCTCGTTCATTCTTGTCAAGTGCTTCGCAGATGCTGCCGAAGATTCCCCTACTCGGAGGGTGCAGCGAGAAGTTGGTCGTGTGGCGGAGTCGGCATTCTATGAGCGCGCGCCGCGGTCGGATGCAGAAGCTTGTGGTGATCGTGCCGTAGACGTGGATTACGTCTAGAACTTGAAAAACGAGATGCGGGTGTCGAAGCTCTGGGCTGTGGCTCTGCCAGGCTTGCACGTAGGCATAGGCGGTGACGCAGCGGGCGCTGTTTCGATTGAAGACGGTGCGCACGTGAACGTACGTGTTGTTAAACGACGCGGGGTCCTGGTGGATATGTCCGGCGGCGAACATTGATTGGTCGACGTTGGAGTAGTCGGTGAACGGTGTGACGGGAGCCACTTTGATGTTGAAGAAGCCAAAATCCCAGTCAACTGTGACGCGTGCCACTAAGAACGTGTGAGCGTGTGCAGGGTGGGGTAAGGGGAGCTCGTCCAAATGTCAGAACTTAGCGAGCGGATACCCCCGGGCTGCACAGACTTAGTGGTGGAGGCGAGGTTTGAAGCAGACGGTGAGGAGGAGAGAGGAAGGGGAGAGAGAAGTAGTGAATTGCAAGTCACTTGGGAGACAAGTGGACGAGCTGAGGAATTACAGGGAAAGGGAGAGCCCTTATATACTAAGACGTGGTCCGTGCGCAAGATGGTTATGTAAGCAAGGGAACAATAGGAATACGACTAAGTGTGAGTCGTCGCCGAGGTAATGACTAATGCCGAGGCGATGACTAATGTCAATTGGTCGTTACTGCTGACTGGAGTCCGGCCCGCTTATAGATATGTGCTGACAAGGCGCTTCTATGGGAGGCGCGCGCTTGTAGTGAGGCGCACACTTGTGGGAATGGCGCACGTTGTCGAAGTGTACGCTTGTCGAGGCGTCTGCTGTTACGGCTTGGCGCCTCACCCGCACCCACAGCGTCTCACCATAACGACGGAAACATGCCCAACATCAGTTATGACGCATCGGACACCTCGCCAAGCGTGCATCTCAACTAGACGTGTGTCATCGCAACAAGCACACGCCTCACAATAAGCGCGAGCCTACTATAGAAGCGCCTAGTCAGCGCGTATCTATAAGCAGCCCAGACCTTAGCCAATAGTGATCACTAATCGGTATTGGTCATCGCCTCGGCCTTAGTCACCACCTCGGCTATGACCACGCTTAGTCGTTCCACTATTGTTCCTCCGCTTATGTTATCGTCTCCCACATGGACCATGACTCGGGTATATAAGGACTGCTTGCCTCCATATAAATTCCCTAGCTCGTCCACTTGTACTACCAAGTGACTCGCAATCTACTGTCTTCTCTCGCTCCACCTTCACCGTCTCAACTCCACTCCCTCCGTCACTAAGTCCGTGCAGCCCGGGGGCATTCGCTCGCTAAGTCCTGACATTTGAACGAGCTCCCCTTACCCCGCCCTGCACACGCTCACCCTTGCTTAGTGGCCCGCGTCACCATTGACTGGCATCTTGGCTTTTTGAACATCGAAGCCGCACCCATCAACCCGTTCAATGACTCCTCGGACGTTGACCAGTTCACCTTCACCGCGGGGTGTATCAGACAAGATCCCGCCTCCTTCAATAATGCGTACGTCCGCGTACGCACTATTTTCGACCACACCAGCGCCTGACGTGTCACCACCTACGCGTACGTCTGAGCCCAACAAAGCCGCAGCCTGGAGCTACAGTGCCCGTGCATCATCTTTGAGGTCCTCAACATGTTTCACGTCTACGACTCGACAACCACTGCCTTCTGCATCCGTTCGCGGCGCGCACTCGTAGAACGCTGCCTGCACCGCACCACTGACTTTTTGCTGTGCCCGCCTAGCCGGGAAATCTTTGACAGCGTTCGAGAAGCACTCGACAAGAATGAATGAGGGAACCGGAGAAGGAGAATCTCGTGGCCAACGTTTTAGTGTTTCGTAGCGTACCGATGACCTGAAGAAGGCGTCACCCAATCCGATTGTTTGAATTCCGCGTGCGTAATTACCCACCATTTCGGCGCCCAGTACTCGCGGAACACCTAGACCCGACCCAGACCTTGAAAATGACGAGCGTGTTCCGGTAGCACATCGCGCCGGAACCCCGAACTCGGACCTCTTGTACACCTCGGTTGACGAGGAAAACCTTCCTGACTTCTCCCCCGACCTCGTCCCTGCGGGCTTCCGACTTGCTCCAAATGGGCAGTATCTCACTGCGCGAACTTACACCGGCGAGTACGACGTCTACTGGTTCTGGACACGCGACCTCCACCCCATCTTTAGATGGGATTGTCATCCTCACCTAGGAGATTTGTTTTTGCATCGGCACGACTTTGTTGCAGCCGAAACCCTCGAACACGCTGCACAAGCCCTGTCCCGCACCCAGTCCCACGCATCCAATCCCTCCCGACCACCAACTAGACCGCTGATCTGCCTCTGATCCGTCATGGTAGGCACACCTCCACCCACATCCATCGCCGGACCGGCATTCCAGCCAGCCAGCACACACCCCACGGAGCGCGTCGAAGAAGAACAGCCGCAGACCAGACCTGCGGCACCCGCGGCCACCTGAAGCACTGCTCGGGTGGTTGAAGAACTCGAACGTCAGAGCAACCCCGCCGAGGACATCGAGACCGAGACTATTACCGACGCCGGTAAGATGGACGGCACCCTCAAGCCGTTCAAGGATGATCGCGACGACGTGTGAAACTATCGCACACGTTGCATGATGCACTTTATGTGCAACCCCAAAACGTTCAAAACAGACTTGAGCCGCATCAACTACTTCTGCCAAAACATGGACGGCGATATGTCCAAGAAGTGGGCCGCGTCGGTCCTTGAGGAGGTCATGGAGGACTACCTCAGCCAGATCTTCCTGCTGTGGTGGTCGCTTATGCGCGTCTTCGAGACGTTTATCACGCAGTTCTCCCCGGTCGATGAGGAGACCAAGGCCCAGGCAGAGCTCAAAGAAATCGAGCAGGGTAAGGACACCGTGGTGGACTATACGCTGCAGTTCAACATGACGGCCAAATGGGCCGGTTACAACGAGCGCGCGGCGCTGCACTTCTACCATAAGGGGCTGAACGCCAACCTGTGCAGCAAGGTCGACGCGAGCGAACCCTCACGCATCACCACCCTGGGAGACTACCAGGAGGTGGCGAAGCAGAAGGATGAGATGTGGCGGCGCGAGCGCGTCGAACACCAGATGTGGGGCAAAGGTACGCCCTTCACCAAGTGTTCGAGCGACGGCACTGGTACTGCCTCACAGGAAAAGCGACCGGTCAAGATCGCGACAGTCACGAGCGGCAGAAACGGACGTCCAGAGAAGCTCACTGAGCTGGAGCGCGAGTACCTGCACAACAACAGTGGTTGCTTCTTCTGCCGCAAGATCGGGCACGTCATTCGTGAATGTCCAGAGCGCGTCATGGCGGGCGTTCTCACGTGCGAGCAAGGCCCCTCGATGACGGCGCGAGCAGTCAAGGTCGAGAAGCCAGAGGACGATGTAGAGGCCCTGGTAGCGCGCATCAAGGTGCTCGGAGGAGGGGTGATGGACCGAGCTAGCAAGGCACTAGGCTCGGCGGATTTTTAGACGGTCCTCACACAACGTCGTCGCGTAGGACCCCGCCTTCAACTCGAAATAAAAAATTTATCGGTGTATTATCTCGTGAGCCGTGCTCTTCATCAATAAAGGTCTCTGCTACTCGCAATATGCAGACCCCATCCATCAAGCTCCGAGGGAAATTCATCAGCAAGATAACCGGTTGACAAATCGACGTCTCTGCTCTGCAAGATAGCGGAGCAGAAGGGATCCTAGTTGATGGCAAGTTCGTCAACAAACATAGGCTAACGACGAAACCACTGGCACGACCCATTCCCGTCAAAAATGTAGACGGGACAGACAATGGGATGGGACCGGTGCGTAAATCGACCATCCAACGGTTGCGCATATACTTGGACAACGGCAGCTCTTATCACGAGGAAGACGTCGAGATGTACGTCACCGATCCAGGTGACCAGGACGTGATTCTTAGAACTGACTGGTTGCAGAAGCACAACCTGGAAGTCGACTGGCGACAGGACCGCGTTGACATGACACGGTGCCCCTCCGACTGTCTCCTCGTGGAACCACCTGTCACACAGCTACAAACGGAACATTCGGCCCCTCGGAAGCCACCTCCAGTCACGTGCAAAGAAGTCGACGATGAGGACGACGTCACACCCATACACCATACGACCCTCGACGACGACATCCTTGACACGGAAACCCATGATCGGACGCCTCCAGCCCAACCAACCTCCGATGACACCCCGTCGACACCGAGAAACCCACCAATCTCGATCCCCTGGGTGCTGGAGGGCTTACGGCTCGCCAGGATTATCCCGGACATCGCCACCTGCACCGTCGAGAATGGCGACGTGATCTTGTATATGGAAGACTATACAGAGGACCCAGATGAGTCGTTCATCCCTGTACGCGCTGGCTCTACCAAGTCACAACAACTGGCAGAGGCAGCCCTGGCTAAGCAAAAGGTTAAGACATTCGACGAGATGGTCCCTGAACAGTACCGCGACTTCACCAAGGTCTTCGACAAGGTTGCCTCCGAACGCCTTCCGGAATGAGGCATCTGGGACCATGCTATTGACCTTAAGGACGACTTCATGCCCAAACTGTGCAAACTCTACCCACTGTCACCCGTGGAGCAAACTGAGCTCGATGCCTTCCTTGACGAACAACTATCCAAGGGGTATATCCGCCCATCCAAGTCGCCAATGGCAAGTCCCTTCTTCTTTGTTAAAAAGAAGGACGGACGACTACGACCCGTCCAGGATTACCGGCAACTCAACTCCGGCACGATTAAAAACACTTATCCTCTACCGCTCGTCAACAAAATTGTCGATAAACTCAAAGGCGCCCGGATCTTCTCCAAGGTTGACGTCCGATGGGGGTATGAAAATATTCATATCAAGGAAGGCGACAAATGGAAAGCTGCCTTCCGAACGAACCGTGGGTTGTTCGAGCCCCTGGTAATGTTCTTCGGTCTTACGAACTCCCTGGCCACCTTCCAAGCAATGATGAACGAGGTCTTTAAGGACCTTATCGCCGAAGGTGTAGTAATCATATACATGGACGACATCCTAGTATTCACGGACACCCTCGAGCGGCATCGCGACGTTATGCGACGAGTCCTTCAACGGTTGCAAGACAACGACTTGTACCTGAAACCGGAGAAGTGCCTATTCGAACAAACAGAAGTCGAATTCCTAGGCCTTGTTGTCTCGCACGATAATGTCGCGATGGACCCAGTCAAGCTCGGCGGTATCGAAGAATGGCCTACTTCCTTGGCTTCGCGAACTTCTATCGGCACTTCATCAAGGACTTCTCAACCGTAGTGTACCCACTATTCGAGCTGACCAAAAAGGATGTTCCCTGGGACTGGTCGGAGGATTGCCAGCTCGCCTTTGAGCGACTCAAAGCTGCGTTCACTTTATCACCAGTTCTTCTCATGCCTAACCACAAGAAACCGTTTCGGATCGAGTGTGATACCTCTGACTTCGCCACCGGTGCTGTCCTCAGCCAAGAAGGCGAAGACGGTCAATGGCACCCCGTCGCATACCTGTCCAAATCCTTCAATCCGGCTGAATGCAACTACGATATTTTCGATAAGAAACTCCTCGCGATCATCCGAGTGCTCGAGGCGTGGTGACACCACCTGGAAGGAGCCAGGCATATGGTACAGATTCTAACCGACCACAAGAATCTGGAATACCTCACACAGGCTCAGAAGCTTAACCGCCAACAAGCACGGTGGTCCCTCTATCTGTTGCATTTCGACTTTGAGCTCCGTCATAAGCCTGGCAGCACTAATCACGCAGACGGCCTATCGCGACGACCGGATTATGCAGAAGGAATCGACTCAGACAACGAGGGAAAAATCCTCTTCCACGTATGTGTGGCAAAGCTGATGAACGTCGATGACATCCGGGAACGCATCCAGACCGCCAAGACAATCGACGACGAGGTCCTGCAAGCCTTGGCAATAATCACCGAGGAAGGACCCTCTTCGTTGAACTGCACGCTCGGTGACTGGAAGCAGCGGGATGGTTACACATTCTATCGAGGACGCATTTATGTGCCAGCAGATCTCGAGCTACGACGCGATATCGTACGTCTCTGCCACAACACGTCAGGAGCTGGGCACCCAGGACGTCACGTTGTCAACGCACGCAAGAACTTGTTTCCAGGGACTTCTGGTGGCCCAGTATGTCTGTCTTCATTCGAGAATACGTCAAAGGCTGTGCAGTCTGCCAGGTAACCAAAAACCTCACGCATAAACCGGCGATTCCATTGCTCCCAAATCTGATTCCGGAACGACCCTTCCAGGTCCTCACCACGGACTTCATCACGGATCTGCCGGAATGTAAGGGGTTCAACACGATCGCCGCCTACGTTGACCGCGGATACAAGATGGTTTACCTCGCGCTGACGAACAAGACCATCGACAGCCTAGGATCCAGTGACCTGTTTATGTGCTACGTGTTCCCTCACACTGGCTTAATGGAACAACTCATCTCTGATCGAGGCCCTCAGTTCGTGAGCGCCACTACGCAGGAGTTAATGAGACGCCTCGGCATCAGATCCACGCTCAGTACCGCCTACCACCCGCAGACCGACAGACAGATGGAGCGCTTCAATCAAGAGCTCGAGCAGTACCTTAGAGCATTCTGTAACCACCGGCAAGATGACTGGGTAGACTGGCTGCCCATCGCGCAGTTCGTCCACAACTCGCGCGTCCACTCGGCCACCGGCAAGTTGCCCTTTGAACTCCTCTATGGCTTCACCCCTCGTTTCTATCCAGACATTGCCACCAAATCGGAGTTTCCCGCTCTGACCGACTGTCTCGAGCAACTCAAGGAAGTTCGTAAAGAGGCCCAAGCAAGCCTCCGGATGGCTGCAGATGCCATGCGTGACCAACATGGCGACTCGAAAACGACGTTCATTCTGTTCAAAACGGGTGACAAGGTATATCTTGACGGCAAGAACATCCGCTCCACGCAACCCAAGGCCAAGCTTGGGGCCAAACGATGGGGATCGTTCACGATAGTCGATGTCTTAGGGCCGCTCATGCTAGCGACCAGGTAAAGGTACGGGCGCTATGCTATCAGAAGAAAGCAGTGAAGTGGTCTTTAAGTGGGAGGATAAGCCAGAAAGAGACTGGCGTTCGATAGACAAGAGAGGCCAGTATATATACCATACAGGGAGGCGTCTAGGCGAGCATAGAGGTAGCTAGAGAGCCGAGACGACTCAGCCATGAAACGAACAACATAGTGAGTAAGCAGCATAAGG
>MU273962.1:0-14393 GCA_022160365.1 Vararia minispora EC-137 | reverse complement strand
CGTGCTGGTCGAAGCCCACCCATCGCGCCTCCTCGCCGCGCCCAGTCAACTTCCCTCCCGGCCTCTTCTCCTTCGTCACCCAGCATCGCGCGCCCCACTCACGCACTCCACGCAGGTTTGGCTTCTTGCCTGTCAAGAGCTCGTACGGCGTCTTCCCATCGGGCAGCGAGGACGAAGAAGACCGGTTCTTCAGCCACGTCGCATGCATCGCGGCCTCGCCCCACAAGGTCCGCGGTAGGCCGCTCGCATGCAACATTGCGCGCACGCGCTCGCCGACGAGCCGATTAAACCGCTCCGCGACGCCGTTGTGCTCCGGAGTGTGGTGGACCGTCAGCTTCGCCTCGGTACCTGCGTTACGCAAGTGCACCTCGAACGCGCGGCCGGTGTATTCGCCGCCGTTGTCGGAGTGAAGGACCTTGACGCGGGCGCCGTGCTGCGTACGACACCAGGCCTCATATTGGAGATAGGACGAGAACGTGTCGCTCTTTTTCGGGACAAGGTAGAGGTTGGTGTGTCGCGTGTGATCGTCTGTAAAGGTGACAAAATACTTTTTTCCAGTGAGCGTGCTGACAGGGGCCGGTCCCCACAGGTCACTGTGGACCTCGTCACCAAAAGCCATCGCGCGATCGCCCTCGCGCACACGTGGGATTGGCGCGCGCGAAGCCTTGGCGTATGCGCATGACTCGCAGAAGAAGGGTTGGCCGTCATCCTTCGTCGTGAGGGACAGGCCGGTCACGAAGCCGTTCGCAACCATGCGCCTTGCGGTAGCGGCTGAGATATGGCCAAGCCGCCGGTGCAACTGCTCCAAAGTGACGCGCTCCGTCGCAGCAAAGGCCCCATCCTCACCACGCTCCAGGTCCACACGATAGGTGCCACGCGTCGTGCGCGGGACCTCGCCGATCGTCTCGCCGTCAGGCGATAAAATGGTGCACACGCCGTCCGCGAAGGTAAGCGAGAAGCCGAGTTCGTCGAGACGACCGACTGACACGAGTGTGTAGCCGATCTCCGGGGCATAGAGGACCTCAGTGAGCCGAAGCTGCGAGACGTCGGCGCCGTTCGGGAGATCAAGAATGATGTCTCCCGAGCCAACGGCGTGGAAGCCGGCCTTCGTCGCAGACTCGAAAGGCTTTGGGGAAATCTCCGCGAAGTTCTCGAAGTCCTCGCGGAACGGCGAGAGGTGGCGCGTCGCGCCAGAGTCGATGATAGCACGGCGACGGGGATCCTTCGTGGCGTTCAGGACCAGATGCGCGGCCTCGTCATTCAACAGACCCTCGGCACTGTCCTCGTCCTCGCCAGCACCCGTCCCCTCCTCTCCTGCATCCTCCACGCAATCGCCAATCGCATCGCCCGGTCGTTCGTCCTCGCCGGAGGAGGAAACTGAGTCAAAATCGTAGTCGTCGGAGCCATCCTCAGACACGCTCTCCAGGCTCGGCATGTCGTCCGAGTCGGATTCGTCCTCAAGAGCGAGCCACGCGCCCTCGTCATCAGATGCATTCTCCATTGCCAATCGGGCAGAACTGCCATCACGAGGAACCGTCGAAGACCCGCCCGTTGCGCGTGTGACCTCAGGACAATCGTGCCGCAAGTGTCCGCGCTTCTGACACTCCCAGCAAAGTGGGCCGCGCCCCTGCGAAGGCGCCGTTGAATAGGAGTTCCGGAAACTGCCACGCGCTGGACGAAAAGTAGCAGCATACGCCACGTTGTCGGGCTCACGCAACGCGTGGTTTGATGTATCCTTGGTGTGTTCGGCTGTCAGACGCTCCCACTCATCGAGAATGTGACGAATGAGCAGGTCTGGGGTGATAGCGAAGGTGGCCGGATCGGGAGCAGCACCAGCAGTAGCGAGAGCGGGACTGGCGACAAGAAGGTCCTGCATGACCTTAGCCGA
Organism: Vararia minispora EC-137; assembly: GCA_022160365.1. Lineage (NCBI taxonomy): Eukaryota > Fungi > Basidiomycota > Agaricomycetes > Russulales > Lachnocladiaceae > Vararia > Vararia minispora. The sequence continues at coordinate 12,505 of MU273962.1, read as the reverse complement.
AGAAAGGAAAGCCGATGCGTGGGTGGCGTAGTGCTTGGGAAGTGCGCGGAGAATGGTGGAGATGTAGTCATCGTTGGAGATATCAACGCCACACTCCGCAAGTGTCTCTTTGCGCACAGCAAGGTCGGAGAAAAACGCCTCCAGGTCGCCGTTCGCGGGTACGGTCATTGACATGAAGGACGAGCGCATGCTCGCTTGAACGAAGGCAGTTTTGCGGGTAAACTCATTCGTGACGTACGTCCAGGTCTCCGCAGCTGTCATCGACCTCGTACGGATGACGACAGAGTCGGGAAGCCGCTGGTTGATGAGGTACCGAGCTGTCGCCTCCTCCTCATCCCAATCCTGCATCTCCTCGGCCTCCTCGTCTGTAGGAGCTGCAACGTCTGCCGGAACTGGCCGAGTAACGGAGCCATCAACATGGCCCCATTTCTTCTTCGCGCGTATGGCCTGCTCGAGGCGAACCGCAAAGATGGTCCAATTGGCACCCTTGGAGTCAAGCTTCGGGACGTTTGCGGGAAGGGTGTCGGTGGTGACTGGCTGGGACATGATGATCGAGAGAAGTCTTGCGAGTGGATAAACTGTAGATGAAGATTACGAGCAGTCGGGGCTCATAACCTGTACAAGTAAATAAGGGCTCGCGCGTAGGACAAGTCTGATGATGTATTCACCTGTACAAGTAAATACTACACAACTGTAAGTAACATATGAATAAACACGGAGAGAAAGACGTACAGGGCTCGCGCGTAGGACAAGTCTGATGGCCAGACATTGTCCTGCTCCCTGAGCTTATATACGCGCGAGCCCACACTGTAAAGTACGACACGGAACGGAGATACTTAGATATGGGTCTGAGACATAGGCACCGACAGAACGGCACGCGTGCGTTGTACGCGCACGTTGCGCGCGGGATCCGGCAGGCCCGGCTTGCCATCACAACAGCTAGCCTATATGTCCATGCGCTGAACTAGGTCATTTTCCACGCGCTGAGCGAACCGTGGCGCACCGGCGAGGCCCGCCCACGCGAGCGGCTCGCCGTTGCCCGCGTCCGTCCCGGCTAACACCGGGCCTACTCCAACCTCACAGCTCAGCGCGTGCGCCAGCAGCAGACGACACCGGGTCTCTGAGAGTCAAGGTCACTCTGACTTTGTGGACCTGGTCGCTCTTGTTTATCCGTTTACACTAGCCAGCCCTTTAGTACGGAGTTGCGTAATGAAGTCTATCCCACTGAAACCAAGTTATAACCTGATTTTGCATCGGATTGATATCGCGTCGACGTTTGCCAGGCATGCAGTTCGTTGATCAGCGTTATAATGAGCAGACCAATTAAATACCCAAGTACATGATTCTGAGAGCTGTAGATGGACATATTATCTCTGTGGATTCCTCTAATGCTATATCGCATACCGTGCTAATTGCGAGCGAAGCGAGCATTATCGACTAGGGATAAACCCAGTTCAGGTGACGTGATCGTGCAATCTGGGGGTCACTGCTGTTCAGTGCTGCTCAGCACAAAGGACAAAAATGTGATCCCTCTTTCTATTGAAACTGGTATGAGAAAGCAAACATGTCCCTTGCTTGTATTTCTGTATCCGTAGATATAACAACCCTGCCCAAATTCAAGTGGGGAGGCCACCCTAGAGAAACCTTGGGAGAGTTGAACTGACCACAAGCTAGATTGAGTGCTGCGCGAGCCCCTACTACTGTGGCACGCAGACAACATATTACTGTTGTCCGTTCCTTATCTTTCTTGCCATATGCAATAAATCAGGGTCATCATGATTTATCGCAGGCTGAGGAACCCAGTGTGCGTCACAGAACCGCACGTGACCGACGCCGAATCTAGCTCGCTGCAGTCGGCTGCAAGTCACAAACTTGAACCCGGACATTCACGACACTGCATATCAGTTGTAATACTGCTTCTTCCGTACCGAAAAATTAGTATCTTGACTCCTCAGCTCGGCCATTTAGCCGTTTAATTTCTATGTCCTCCCTTCGCACGCGCAAATCGACTGCTTTAGGCTCTATCTCGCGGTCAAGTAGGGGTACGAAGCAGCAGCAACAGCAGCCTGCCAAGCTCAGCAAGTCGAACAAAGATGCACGCAAATCCCGTGTCGACGATAAGATCAAGAAGAGGTTGTCTATGCGCTATGCCGACATATCCGCGCCGACCGATGTCAGCGGTGTGCCATCCGTGCCGACAATTCCTACTGCGCTGCGCCCGGGGCGGGCTCAGGGGCGGGGGGATGTGGCTGAACCTACGAAGCCGACGAAGGAGCAGCTTAAGGAAGCGGAGAACAAATTATTGGATGCAGATAATTTCGACCCAGATGCTTGTGCGTATCTTGTCAGTCATGCTCTCCTCAGTGCTGATTGTCTATGTGCAACAGACCTCAAAATCAAGCTCGCGAACTCTACTGAGGCCGAGCTCAAGACTTTGCAGTCATCTCTACAGACCTCGAAGGATGATGTCGCGGTTGACTTGCAGAGGAATGTGTTCAAAAAGTGCGTCGCCATGCGCGCCAAGTCTGTTCGCTGTCGTTTCTGAAGTCTGGAGCTCAGCTACGCGCAGTTCGTCGAGATCTCGAAGGAAATAAGTACTTTGGAGAACGAGATGCTGGAACTTAAAGAGAGCTTAGCGGAATGGAAGAGTATGCCTGGCGTCTTGCATATCGACGAGTCTTCTTCTGCTGCAGGTGTGTAGTAGTTTAGTTCGCACTACAGCCTGCTAACATTCGTGTCTGCAGATCGTCGGCGCAATGTCCGATCATCTATTGCCGACCTCCGTGTACTCTATGCCAACCAGATGCAGGCTCTCCACTCCCAAGTCGAAGGCTCTGCTAAGTTTGTACCCACGACCCCCGGCCGACACGTTGTATCGGAGATGGACAACATCGCTGAACTTAATGCTGCCACTTACAAGCCAATAAATACAGTCCGCTTCGTCATTCTTGATGATGCCGTCCTCGTGGCACGCAAGCGGCGACGACGTAATGCGAACGAGTCCGACAAACTTGTAGCAGATCGTTGTTGGACCTTGAACGAGATGCTGGTACTGGATACGAAGGATTCGACTGGTATGTGTCTGTTTTGTTCCACCTCGCATCCAAGTTCAAGGGGGTCTGTTGTTCAGCATTGGTCAACGTCTTCAAGATCCGGCAAGGAAAGGAGACGCATGTGTACAGAACTGAAACTTCGGGCGAGAAGAGAGCTTTGTTGGTGCAGCTTCGGTCTGTAGCAGAAGAGTTCTATGCAAAGAAACGGAGAGAGCGGGAGGGCGAGTACGAGCGCCGCAAGACTATATTTTCTAATGGCGACGTACGTGGCCCTCCGTCCTTCCACTGCGCCGATTAATGTCCTACTCTGTATGCAGCGGACGGGCGATGACTGGATGGTTGATCTTGCAGCTCAGGCTGGGATGAGTGACGGCGCAAAGGAGAAGGCGGAGCGCGATACGCAGTGGATAGGGGACTTCACGGACGAGCTCGCGGTAGCCATTGCGCTACGCGAGTGGGAGAAGGCCGCTGGGCTTGTTGAGGAAGGAGAGGCCAAAGTCGCGAACATGCCTCAACTTTCCATCAAACTCACACCTTTGACGGCTTCTCTTACGGCTTCTCTCTTGCAAGCACTCTCTAGCCCTAACAATATGAAGGCTATGGTTGTGCGTCTCATACATCTTCTCATTCGTCTGCGCGCGGGACCGGCGGCACGGACAACATTCCTTTCCGCTCGCGCAGAAACGATCAAACGGCTCGTGCGCATGATCAGGTTCGAGGGTCAAATTGGGATGTATGTCAATGACCTCGCCGTCGTGATCTTCACCGCCATCAAGCACACTGCGGACTGGTATCTGACTAGCTTTAAGGAGAACGAGGACGCTAGCGGTCAGTGTCTCAACTGTTGCGAGCACCTCATCCGGCTTACCCCTTCTAGCATACATAGAATGGGCAAGACAGCAGATGGAATCGTTCGCGGCTATTTTCCGAAAACAGGTGTACAGCTCGGATGTGGAGCAGAAGACTATTGACGAGGCTTACAATATAACCTACCTCCAGCACAGACGAGTGAGATCAACTAACTTTCGTCACACTCCTACTCACCTTCGTCTCGAAGCTCCTTCAGGAGTATGGCATCGACTTCAGGTTCTTGCTCGACGATCTCCTTCTGGAACATCCGAAGGAGAAACCGGTTCCTCCTCCGATTGTTCAACCGATCTTCGATCGCCCAAAATTCTCCGCTTCCCTCTCTTCTTCCGCCTCTTCCTCTAACCTGCGCTCACCCCGCAGCATACCCACGACCTCCAGTGCGCCCGTCAGCCGCTCTCGAACTCCGGTGAACTACACCGCTGCGCCAGCCGTGTCTGTTGTCCCACCAATGCCCCCTCTACCTCCCTCTGGACCCTCGCGTCCGACCACTCCATCCGCGCGTCCAACCACTCCCTCCTCAACTGCGTATCCCTCAACAGCAAGCGCACGGCCCACTACTCCATCCGCGCGCTCGCGCCCCGGTAGCCCTACTTCGCCACGCATCTCAAACACGACCTCGGTATCGCCGACACCCATGCGCACAGCAGCGCCCGTACCCATCCGCCCAGGCGCACCGACGCCGACCCTCTCAGAATCTTTGCGCTCGCGCGCTAGTCCCGCGCCTCCGCCGCGCTCGCGTGATAGACCGTCGAGTAACGCGGGTGCTCGTCCTCTTCTATCCTCTCGCGCGAGTCGCGCGGGGGAGTCTGTTGGGAGCACAGGCGGATATTTCTGATGATTCCGGTGGTGATTTCATTTTCATGCTGAGTGCTATGGACAAGGATATTGCTTGTAATTTAGTGGGTGTTTATTGGAGCTGGATTGTCGTTCGATCAGTCCGTCCGTCATGGATGTTAATAGCCGTAGCAACTCAACTGTACAATCATACAGCCCAGAGAGAATAATAAACAGAGGTGAGTAACTGACCCCTTTTTTTCGCGCAGTAGATGATGCTAACGGGTCGTCAACGGCCTCCTGGTGCAGTCGAGCTAAAACATACAAGGCCAATCAAGCTGACGACAAAATGGTGGCTTGTCACACTCAGAGTGTCCGACCTCTTCTCTCCTCGCACTCCCGACATCCTGCCGTTGAGCAGGCACTGAACTGTGGCATCGTTCAGATAGAAAGTATCAAGTGATCCGCACGCATCGCATCTCTTTCCAAATATATGCCCAAAGACAAGCTAGTGTTCCTGGACATATGGATCATCTACAAATGCCGTTCGGCAGTAAACACGCGGTTTGGGATGTGATAACTCCCGCTTGGCCTTCTGCCGTGCGCGGCCCGCGAGCACCGTGACGAACCATCGCATGTGGACAGTATAAAGGTTCGGTGGATTGAGGTTAACTGCTTTATAAGCCCTCTTCTACGGAACCCTTTCGAGAATTGCGAGGTGTGTTTATGCCCTATGATACCTAATCGAGGCTGCGTTGATGTTTTCCTAGTAGTTTGCCGGATGTTGTTGTACCATTATCTCCTCAGCTTTGTGGCGCTATTGCTTCCGCCCCTGGTCTCTGGCCAGGACGCCCTCGGTCTTGCGGATGGCTTCTTGAACTTTACGTCGGCCGACCTGAAAATCGCGCTCGTCAAGGACTCTCAGACTTTGTTCTCGCTCAAGCCCGCCCGCGAGAACACAGCATTCGACTTCATGCCCTCCGATGTCATGTCAGAGCGTGCAGCCAATGGGAACTACCACCTCGGCGAGTGAGTGAGAGATTGGAACGGTCAGAGTCCATCCTAATTAACACTCCAGCATTTACTTCCGTGCACGCGTAGCAGGCTCATCTGCATGGACTACGGGCGATTCCTCAATCTCACGGAAAAGGCTCGCTGCACTTTCAGTTTCTGGCAATACGCTCGCAGCGGCCAACCTGGGACCGACGCTCCCCAGCGGATCTCTGCTCAACATCACGCGTCGTTGGGTTCTGAACAACCAGAAGCTGCAGTTACTCTTTGACGTGGCGAATTCTCAGACTCAGTCTGTTGAGGTTGGTGCTCTCGGTGCACCACTGGAATTCAACAACGTCCGTTGATTTTTCATGAAACACCTGTTCAAATTGTAAATGCATGCGCTTGCAGATCTTCACCGGGCGTACGGCTGCAGACACGAACAATCTGTGCAGTCTTTTTGACCCTTACATTGGCCAGGACGCTGGTTTCGTCCAAGTCACACCTCTCCTTGGGACACTCCCGCCACTCGTCGTCACTCCAGTTGGGAAATCGCCACTTGAGGGCTGGCGCTTCCTTCCCGAGGATACCGGAACTGTGCTCGGGTACCAGGGTCAGACGTTTGAAGGGCTCTACGAATGGTCCTTTCACACGCTCGCATACGCTCAGAATGAGTGGGCGAACTCATCCCCATGGAACACTCCAACAAGCTTCACCCTTGCACCGGGACAGACGCGGACGTATGGCCTACAGTTTAATCTCGCCCCCTCGATTCGCGACGTCGAGAGTACATTACAAGCCGCCGGGCGTCCCGTCGCTGTTGGCATTCCCGGCTATGTGGTCCCTACCGATTCTCCAGCAAAGCTCTTTCTCAGTCACCCGTCTACTGTCTCAAACATCGCTGTCTCTCCCGCGGGCGCCCTCACATGGACTACGAACACGGATCCAGCCTCGTCAGCCTGGATTGGCTACACGATCACAAGTCACAATTTTGGTCGCGCACGCCTCATAATCACCTTCGCGGACGGGACCGTGCAGACGGTGCACTATTTCATCACAAATCCCGCCGTGCAGCAGGTTAGCAATTTGGGCGATTTCCTTACAAACGAACAGTGGTTTGATAATTCAAGCGACCCGTTCCATCGCTCTCCGTCAGTCATAAGCTACGACAGGCAAATCAACGCCCCAGTTCGGGACGATCCAAGGTGCGTACGATCGAATTTCTGCGCATATCATATATCACGATGTTCCACAGGGCCTGGATCCCGGGTCTCAGCGACGAGGCTGGCGCAGGATCGTGGCTTACGGCGGTCATGAAACAGTTTGTTCAGCCGAGCGCCGCAGAAGTGACGAAGCTCGAGTCCTTCGTTGCCCAGACGTTGTGGGGCTCGGTGCAGAACGCGAACGGCACAGTTAAAAAGGTGCGTTCAACAGCCTTCGCTGTGTTCTGGAGCTGATTCCGGTGATAGTCTGTTTACTTCTACCAGCCGGGAAGCGTGAACTACGTCTACCCTTCGTCAATTGATTGGGGGAATTGGTGGTCGTGGAATATGGCTGCTTCTTATGCCACGGATCGCGCATACGACTACGTTCATGTCGGTGCGCATCATAGTTCTTGTCTGTCATCGGGTCTTGACCATCTACAGCAAATGCCTATTGGTCTATGTACCGAGTCGCACGTAACTATCCGGCTCTGGTAAAGACACACACATGGCAGTGGTACCTCAACCAGGCTGTTCTCACTATTTCGTCTGCTTTCCGGGGCGGCGTAGGCAACGCCAACGATGGTCTGATGGGCGAAACGGTCTTCCGCTACATTCTCGACGACCTCATTCGCGAAGGTCTGACCGCAAACGCCAGCTTGGTCCAGTCCAAGATGCAAGCTCGACACGCCATTTGGGCCGCAGAACGGTTCCCGTACGCCATTCTACCGGCTGATCATGTAAATTGCTGTATGGTTGTAGGTTCGGCTCGGAGATGGCATGGGATTCAACGGGTCAAGAAGGTGTATACGCGTGGAGTGTCTTTTTTAACGATACGACAACCGCTCTCAACGTTTTAAACTCGATCCTCGCTTATCAGCCCACCGTGGCGCATTGGGGCTACAATGGAAATGCGCGCAGGTACTGGGACAACATCTACGGCGGAAAGGTATTAGGCGTTACTCTTATGCCGATCTTATGATTCTGAAAATTATTTGTGACAAATGGTCTAGCTTATGCGCATCGAGCGCCAAATCCACCACTACGGCAGTGGTCTGAACGCACTCCCGCTGCTTAGCTCGTTCGAGAGGAACACTTCCGACACCTATCTCCTTCGCGTCGGCTTCGGCGGCATCTCAGGACCGCTTACCAATATAGATCAAGGCGGGTTCGCTTCAGCATCCTTCCACTCCTTCGAGGATACCCTCGAAGCAAGTCGATTCACCTTCATGTCTCGAGATTACATTAATTATTGTTCAGTGGGATGGATACTCCGGCGACTATGGACCCAACTTCGTCGGTCTCTCGGTCGGCACGGGCATGTATCTTGTCAATATGTCTGTCTTCGGCTGGCAGGCATTCGGCGGTGTGATAACGAGCACGAGCCCAGTTGTCAGAGTTACAGTGACAGACGCCGTTCGTCGCAAGGTCTTCATCGCGCCGCTTGGGCAGGCGCTCTCGTTGGACGCTGGAGCCTTCCAAACCGTCGTATTCAACCCGACAACGCGTACCGTAGCCGTGACCATCCTCCCCGCACCAAGTGGTGTTGCGAACGCCGCGGCTGCTCCCCAGGGACGACTGCTTGTTACGCAGACGGCGACAGTATCGGGCGTGAAGCTGCTGACGCCGTCCACGACGCTTACCAAGGATGCTGGAGCTTATGCTGTTCCATTCTCTGGTGGACAAGCTACCGTTACCCTGCAAGCGTAAATACGTGCTTCGTATTGATCAACGGAGAACAGGGAGGGGTTCGCACCGTTGCACTTATGAATTCATTACGGTTTAACACGAAATATTATATGCAGTGTAAAGTATCACATTACGGCCTCTCCTGCATGTTCACAGTAGGTCAGAACTTGTCGCTCTGACCCCGGCCTACAAGTTAGCGTAGGTATGCTTCATGGGTTGCGCCAACCGCAGCCCTTCAGACACAAACACGTTCGATACAGGGACTATGGCCGGACGCCGGCCTAAGTACCGTACGGCCCCGCCCGACTGCAACCAACGCGGGATCCATTTCGATCCTCGGAAAAGCCCAAGAATCGGATAAATCGAAAGAAAACTCTGAACGCATCAGTCGAAACGCGGTGGGACATGGAACAGTTGCAATCGGTCGGGGTTATACAGTAACATCACAAAACTGTGTAATGATACAAGATGTGTTCCATGTATGAATGTCCGCCACGCATTTATGCCATCTTGATATCCTCGCCCTGCTCGTCCTGTTGGTTAGCTGACGGCCAAGCCGCACCCAGGAAATCCAAACATCCACGTTCGCACCCCCTCCATAACAGCGGCACCCCGCCGGACACCTCGCCAATCCTGATACCGCGCACGGTGTCCACCCATATGAGTCTCTCTTCCCCATGCTCGAAGTATGGTGGCCCGCGCTGCGTCCAATCTCCCTCCGGACTCGAATCGACTGCACCGTCTGGGACTCGGAGGTGTTGCAGCCCCGGACAGCGGCTGAGCCCTGGTTCGGATTCGTCAACGAGCGTGTGATCCGACGTCCAGGTCGTCGTCGAGGCCGTGCGTGCGAAGCTCGAAGTGCGAGAGAAGACGTCGCTGTCGCGCGTCGGTGCACGCGAGAGTGGGCGCGAGATGATCCCGGGGGCAGCGCGCGCGAGCATGCGGAAGCAGCGTTCTGGGAGCCCATGTGCCTGCGTGAGCGGCAGCGCGTAGTGTGTGTGTATGTTCGTCAGCGTCGCGTTGCGCGTCAAATCACGCTGACGCGTCGGGGAGTTATGAGATGGCCGAGAGACGAAAAGCGGTTTTGGAGAGTCAGGCACGGATGGAGACATAAGCGATCGTAGAGTGATCTCAGTGAGCGATGGAATGGGGGCCCTGATATTGGTTGCCCCTACAGCGCGCCAGGGATGGCACGGTCGAGGATGGTCAGGAGGGATATGACTGGAAGGATCGGGGAGGAATTTGTTGGGGTGCACCAGGAGTTGTTCGAGCTTTGGGAGTGTCAAGATCTCGGCCGGGAGAAACGGGAGCCAGTTGAGCGCGACATTCAGGTGTTGCAAACTTCTAAGCTCCGAGATCTGTGGAGGAATGAAGTCGAGCTGGTTGTTGCCTAGACATGCGTATATCAGGGCGAACAAAGTAAAGAAGAGATTGACACACACGCAAGGATAGGAAGGTAAGGTTCTGTAGTACAAACAGGTTCGGTGGCAGAGTCCGGATGGTGTTTTGAGCTAGGTTCAAGCCGACACCTCCTGTTGTACCCATTAGAAGCCCAGAGTGAGACCTTGTGAAAGGACGCGCAGGATTTACACCGTGTGCCTTCAAGCTGGAGTTAGGGAAGGCGATGATACCCGCCATATCTCGAACATCTTCTGGGATGCTCGTTAAACCGCGACCCCTAGAAAGGGAGATAAGAAGATCTTCGGACGAAGGGTACGAAAAGACGCACGAGAGGTCGACCATTTGTTCACCCGCGTCCACGGCGCTCGAGATCGCGTCTCTCCAGACCGTTTCCTCTTCTAAGACCGGGGGGAACATCTGTGTGACGCGCTCTTCCTCCGCAAAGAGCTCCTCAAAAGTCTCTTCCATCTTCAAAGACGCATGTTTGACTGGCGGAGAAGATGGTGGTGTGGAGAGCACCGAAGCACCAACTGCAGGGGGCTTCTTCTCGTACATCCGCTGAGGTCGTCCATGGCGCGAGCCCGCGTACGGATCCATCGGACGCACGTCATCTTCGTCCATAATATAACCAGACAGATCGAGGGGCTCCAGGATCGGAGACGAATCCATGTGGCCCGAATTGAATGGGTCGGGCGACGAGTCTGGGGAGGACATGGGAGAGGACAAGGGCGACATGTACGCACGCTCGTCTACCGACGTAGGGTACTGCATATTTGTGCTGTAAGGCTAGACTGGCTTGTGGTTTACTAGTGTACGATAGGAATTGGGGTGACGGTTCTGCGGACGAAGTTGAGGACGGTCGTGTGCGCGCAAGGGGGGTCTTACTATAACCTTAAAGCCCCTTTCCCAATTTAGAAGGCGCGCGTCTGTCAACAAAGACAGCGCGTAAACAGGGCGAGAACGTGACACTCACGTGACCTATCAACGCACTCCCAAACGTTCTATTAGCATTACTTCTAATTCGTCGGGTACATACTGCAGATCCTCGGTGCTTTTTTTGGTGCATCCGTTCCAGGTAGCACGTAGAAAGGGGTACACAAACATGGGCATGCAAACTTAAGCTATACTCTTGACGATCTATGCTCGCATTCTGCACAGACATTACAAGACACCACGGTCCTGCCAGTGAGGTAGACTGCCACTGGCACCGCGGCGCAGTCTACCCCATAGAATAGACGAACGACGGAAATGTCACGCGTACAAGTGTGGTAATATATACAAAGGAATGCGATGGTCTCATAGTAATCCAGGAGATTTAGTTCTCATGTTGGCATCTCGCAAGCAATTTACGCGGCCGGGACTAGGAGAAGCTCGTTAGCTAAAAACTTCACTAGCTCACGTAACGGACGCTCACCCGGAGGGAAATCGATATTGTTCAAGTACCAAGCGCCTGAACGTCTCTTCGTCAAACCCAGCTACCGACGGGATTGAACAAAGCGGGAGCTACGTACGGTCACCCGTCATCGTCTTTTCATTATACGTTCGGCCATCGCCCAACCAATACATGACATCCTGACCTCTGTCGAGGGGTGTGTAGTTGAAGTCTTCCCAACGAGGGTGGGACAATGTCTGGACGGCATGCAGACATGTCCCCGGCCACAGCCCGACAATGAAGCCATCCGCGCCACGATACCAGGAATTACACGAATCCGTGAAGACAGTCTAGAGATCGTATACGGATCACGGAAAGGATACAGACCGGGGTGGCAGGAAGTGTACCTTCGGGAAATGATGCTGCATGTAGGTCCGCCATGCGAGCATGGCCTCGGGCTTTACCTCGATCGTCGCCAGGCGTTCCCTTTGCAGCTTCAACACAGCCGCGATTGCATATTCAACTTGCTTCTCGAGGACGACGAGCAAGCTTCCCGAGTTGACACCGGAGTTGGGTCCGAGGCCCCAAAAGAGATTAGGGAAGCCGTCGACGGCCAGCGCGAGGTATGCCTCAGCATGCGGTTTCCAGCGGTCGTTGAGTCTCAAACCGCCACGGCCAACAATTTCGAACGGATAGTGATATGAAGTATCGAACCCAGTCGCACAGACGACGACATCCAATGGAATCGCCCGTCTATCGGATAGTTCGACACCAGAAGAGGTGAAACGAGTAATGGGCGTGGTCTCTAGTATGACCTTTAGTGTGCTAGTAAGCAAGACACCAAGCGACAGCAAGATGGGCGTGTACGTTGTCTTCGCAGAGAGCCTCTAAGTATCCGGGACCGGGTGTTAGGCGACGACAACAGACTGAGAACTCAGGGAGGACTGCCAGCAAGGATGAGATACAGAACAGGCAGGATATCTCAGCAACATACTCTTTTCCAGGAGCTCGGGTTTGCGTGCCAGCTTCCTGGTCATCTCCTGTGTGAACGCTGCCCTGGCTGCTTTCTGGAGGGGGGAGTCCCTAAGCGTCGCCTCGGCCACAGACTAAACACGGATCTCATGAGAAGCGCAAAACGCTGGTGGAATGGA
>MU273961.1:0-14469 GCA_022160365.1 Vararia minispora EC-137 | reverse complement strand
GTCGTCTGGTCTCCCTAGCTTATCTGCTGCTCCTGCTGTCCACCACTACCACCTCACGCGTGAGCGCCCGAACACCTGGAAGGGAACTGTCGTGTGCGACAAGCCCAAGGACCTCCCCGTCTCCGTGTATCGTGCCGTCCTCTGGCCAGACAATGGTGTTCTTGTCTCGGCCAACACCACATATCTCCCCACACCTCCTCCCGTCGACCAGCTCAGGAATTGCATTGGCCCCGACAGCTACTGACTCAGGCGCAAGTACACCCTCGTACCTCAACCCTTCGACTCGACGGCGCCGCATCTCGCCTACCTTCCTGTCCCTTCAAAGGAAGACGTCATCAGCCACCCTTTCTTCGCCCAAGTGCACGCTCGTGACATGGTTCTGCTGTCGGACCCCGAAAGGAAAGGCCGGCTTGTTCTGGGCGCTGACAGCCCGAGCATGGAGCTCATCCGCGAGGTCAAGAAAGTCCTCAAGGACTACAAGGAGGTCAAACGCATCTGGACCAGCGTCCGACCCTACTCGTACGACCCTGAGTCCCTTGGTCATCGTGTGTGTCTCTGTGTAGGTGCGCAGGCTCCTGGTCGGGTGGTCGCAGCAACAAAAGTTGCGATGCTGCGACTGACATTCAACGGTGTCTCCTCCCACACCGAGGCCTTCCTTTACTGGCAGAGCCTTCAGCGCGGGGTGCTCGAGCTCGTCGCGTACATGAACTTCTTCGCGGATCTCATGCCTCTTCAGGAGGTCAAGGACTCATTGACGCTGTTCCGCCGGATGCAGGAGTTTCAGGACCGCGGCTCGATCTTATGCTGCAGGGACACCAGTGTGCATTACTTTACCTTCCAGGACTACAGTGTGCCGGTGTACGCTCTCATCTATCGCAGGAACTGGAATGTTCCTGACAAGAAGATCGAGGAGCCAAGCGAGCCGCACTGCTTGCGCACTGTTGACGGCAAGCTCAGTACATGTCTCATCTTACCTTATGAAGTTCGAGGCTCATCGCGATTCCAGGCAGCACGGAGACCCCACACAAGTTCACAAAGCTGCCGCAAATGACAAACTGGAATTACTTTGAGCGGACAGTGTGTGGGAACTTGCCGGACTCGGTCGAGCACGCGGAAGGCGAGGCAGGGCAGAAGGCGTTGGAAGGGAGCGGGAAGGGCAAGGGGAAAGGCAAGGGGAAGAAACGAGCGGTGGAGACAGACGGCGGCGCGGAAGAGCGGCTCGGAGACCTGTCGTCCGAGGATGTGGTGAAGAGGTTCGCCAGCACGAACGGCTTCTTCATCCACCAGGCGCAGGTCACACAGATCCCACACTCGGCCCATTTCCCTTGCACGCTCGTGTGGTTCGAGCAGTCCCTGCGGCGCACGATGGACAACCTGGCGCTCCTCCTGCACGTCCCCGGCTACATCGGCTCATATTTCCCTCCCCCCTCCCTGTTCTACACGGTGCGCTCGGAGGACCGTCTCTATCGCTACGTGTGCACGACGGTCCTGCTCATGCCATTTCTGGCACAACGTGTTGCGCGACGTGGGTTCTGACACCTCCCTGCTAGCATGTGGTGGGAGATCCTGAACAGCGAGTACTGGCTCTTCCGATGGCTGAAGGAGAAGCGGGGGGAGTTCTCGATGGACGGAGATTTCTGGTGCTACGGCGGCGAGGAAATCTTCGGAGAGGACAATGCGCAGCAGATTGCGAGGGGGGACTGGAATGAAGGGTGAGACTGTCCCCTCGCATGGGTGGCCAAAGTTCTGGTGCAGCTTCGACAAGCACGAGATCAAGGACTGCCACAAGCATCTCCACGTACTGCGGCGCTTCCTCCTCTTCTTCAACGACCACGCCAACTACTTCAAGGGTCGGGAGGGCTGGCAGGATGTGGGCACGCTGGGTGCACAGCAGCTGGGGTCCTTCAACGAGACCAAGCTCGACAGTGTCACGCAGGAGTACCTGGACCGGTTTGCGATCAGCTGCCTCCAGGCCAAGCAGTGGCCGATGAACTTCTTCTACACAGCAGAAGTGTGGGAAAGGTCTGTCTACTGCTGGTCTTGCGCGATGCCTATGCCCTCAAAGTTCAGCTGCGACAACTTTGGCGACCTGTCCGACAAGGATGAATAAGTAAGTGAAATCTTTTTATATCTCTGACATGGCTCAATATGTGGCCGTCCAGACGCGTGCGTGAGAAAGGACGTTTTTTTTTGTATTAATTGTATTTCTACTCGCATATCATTGAGCTTTCAAAGCTCCGCTTTTTTGCTGTCATGTACATCTCATCATGGTTATCGCAATAGTATCTACGCAGGTTTCTGGGAAGGCATGGTAATAATTCAGATGAAAGAAACTCATGGGTTACTTGCTGTTGCAGGTACCTGGACTCGCACACAGGTAACCTGCACTCGTGAGTACTTGTACTGACTTCTTACTTGCGGGTACCTGCAGGTACCTGCAAGCACCCGCATTGACAGGTTACTCGCAGGTACTCGTTGTGAGTGCGGGTACTTGTCTGCGGGTACGAGTACATCCGTGAGAAAGTACTCGCACGAGTATGAGTATAGGTTTCTGAGTCACGGGTACTTGTGCTGCGAGTACGGGTACCCGTGCGAATGTACTTGTGACTATCTCTGCAATGTATCTAACAGTTGCGTGAGGCTATCGTTCGTGTCATCGCACCTCCGCCGAAGAAAGGATTGGAAGAGGCACAAAAGGAGGAGGAGGAGGATCGGGAAGATGAGGAGGAAGCCCTCGGTGAAGGCGACGATGAAGACAACGAGGCGCAGTAGGGGGACAACAACGACGATGAAGACTTCGACTTCCTTGACGAGGACGAGCAGGCTGTCATCAACAAGATCGAGCAGGCAGTCTTGGAGGCATTCAAGGACGCCACAGAGGCGCGAAAGGTACGTGGTCATTGACAGTCTTCGTAGCCTGGACTCACGGCTAGAGATCTTAGGTCGCGCGCCAGGTATTGCTGCGGCTGGCTCATGTCGCCAAAAAAAATACATTACAACGAACAACTTCGCAAGGAGATGAAGGACGGTGCACGGGCGAAAGGCTGCCCAGAGAAGCTCGTCCAGCAGCCGATCAAGACACGGTGGAACCACATGACACTCATGCTCGGCGACGCCATCGACGTCCGCCCGGTCCTGCAAGCTCTGTTCCTCGTCGCAAAGTACAAGCTCAACTCCTTTGCACTTAGCGAGGGTCACTGGAAGATTATTAACGAGCTTCACGAGCTGCTCTTGGTGCGTGCCCGCTTATTGTGTTGTGTAGCGTAGGAAACTAGGTCCACTCACAGCCCTTCCTGAAGGCTACGCTTCATGTGGAGGCGATGGGCCGTCCCCTCGTTTACATTGTCATCCTGCTCATCGACAATCTCGTGGCTATGCTTCAAGCGGCCGCAAAAACACCGATCTCGACATCACCATCCGCGCGGGGGCTCTCGCTGGTATCAAAGTGTTGAACAAGTACTATTCTAAAACTGACAATACTATCATCTACCGGTTGGCGATGAGTGAGTCGCTCTCTGACGACCGTTGATTGTGTACTAACTTGGCATTACCTGTAGTCATGCACCCGAAGTACAAGCTCGCGTACTTCCAGCAGCAAGGCTGGGAGTCCGAGTGGATTGAGACGGCGTGCGAGCTTGCGTGAGAGCATTACAACAGGTTTTATCGGCCGCCTCCTCCAGACTTGCAGGCCCAGAGGAAGGAGACATCGGTACGTGCCTTTGTGTATGTGGTGTATTCGCGCTGCGAATGTCCCTACAGGATGTCAACATGGGGGACGTAGCAAGCCTCTTCGCCGTCGACATGGTGATTTCGGACGAAGTCGACGAGTTCGAGGCGTACCTAGCAGCGCCGCTCATGCCCATCAAGGATCCCCTGAAGCACTGGCACGCCATGCTCCCGTCCCCCCTTGCTCGGATGGTGCTGGACGCGCTGACAGCACCCAGTATGTACTACCTTGTCTGATAACATCCTGTGACTGACTGATCCTTACACAGCATCATCTGTGGACACGGAGCGTGCGTTTTCAACCGGTGGACTCATGGTCTCGAAGAAGCGGCACGCGCTGAACGACAAGTCGATCCACGCCGGAACCCTGCTCGCATCGTGGGAGAGGTCAGGCATCCCTTCGCTGCTGCCTGAGGCCGAGCTCGTATCTCTCATCAAGGCCAAAGCCAAGCACCTGAAGAAGAAGGTGATTGAGACCCAGGCTGAGGTTGAGGAGGTTGAGTGACGCATGGACCAGGTTCTTTGTTGTCAAGTCTTAGTGTTTGTTCATTTGCTTTTGTACTACTAGTTTTGTGTTTGGGGCCCTGTGGGCCCATCAGTCATATATAGCTTTTGCACTCGCTTGTCTGATAAAGACTAAGGATTGATGATTGGTACAAGTACCCGTCAGCGTGCACAAGTAAGGACAAGTACCCATCACGGGTACCCGATTGGTCGCACATGCAAACCCGTACCCGTGCAGGTTTTTGGTCACGAGTGCGAGTGCTGTGCGAGTACAAGTACCCAGCAGTGTACCTGATGAGTACCTGTACAGGTCGCCACGAGTACCTGCGCTCGTGACAAACTCTGCACTGTCAGCAGCGGCGTACGACAAGGGCCTGTCGTCGGCTTGGTTGTCGGACTCGCACATCGAGTCGTCATCAAACCTGTCATCATTGTAGCTAAGTTCATATATATATTGTGTCTATAGCAGCACGTACCGGTGCAACGCGGCCGACACGCTGAGGGAATGCAAGACCATGAGCTTGAAGGATCCACTATCCTTCTTGAGTCTTGGAGCCTTGTGAGAGCAGATCCTCTTCCATATGAGGCCCATAGCTTGACGCTCCTCGTTGGGGATCTCGAAGCCGGCGTGGAACTCTGGCAGACTGGTGAGAGGGTGCGTTGTGTGAAGATGATGATGATAGTTGTAGCACCAAATGGCGGGCTTTTCTGGCCCACACAGCTGGCAGATGAGTGGGACGTTTGTGCAAGGACTGGACTCGGTCGATCGAGCGGCGAAAGTGTAGTGAAACGTTTGGAAATGGCGCAGGCACGTACTTTTGTGGGGGTCAACTTGAAGCTTCCCCTTTGATCCATGTGAGGGCTTAACGAGGAATATCTTGCAGCTGTTGGGGCCACCGCTGCATAGGCCGCACGGCTCTTGAGGGAAGTTGCGCCGAGAGGTCTGGGGATCGTAGAGTTGGTGTACACTGAGATGAGTGATTATTTGCGCACCAGAATAAGTATCGAAGGCCATCGGTGGGCGTTTGCAAAGGGGATAGAATGTCAGGTCGTGCTGCAAACCTGCGGAGTCGCTGCCATCTTGCGTGTATTCCGTGAGAAAGCATGCATGACCTGCCAGATTAATTAGATCGATCTCGGGGACAGCAAATTAGGTACTCACCGAGATCATTTCAATATGGGTACTGTCAGGACTTAGCGAGCAAGAGCCCCCGGGCTGCACGGACTTAGTGATGGTGAAGGTTGAGGCGGGCGAAGAGAGAAGAGAGAGGGAGAGCGGTAGATTGCGAGTCACTTGGTGGGACAAGTGGACGAGCTGGGGAATTACAGGGAGATAGCGAGTCCTTATATACTAAGACATGGTCCGTGCGCGAGACAGTTAGGTAAGCGGGGGAACAATAGAAATGCGACTAAGCGTGAGTCACCGCCGAGGTGATGAGTAATGCCGAGGCGATGACTAACGCCGATTGGTCGTAGCTGCTGACTAGGGTCCGGCCCGCTTATAGATATGCGCTGACAAGGTGCTTCTATAGGAGGCGCGTGCTTGTGGTGAAGCGCGCGCTTGTGAAGGTGGCGCATGTTTGTCAAAGTGCGCGTTTGTTGAGGCGTCCGATGCGTTTCAGGCCGATGTCGGGGCGTATACCGAGGTTAGGGTGTGGCGTCGATAGTGTTGGTGAGGCGTCAAACCGTAACAGGTACTGGACATCAGGCGCAATCTTGGGCGCATCGCTACGACTCATGTGCGAGAGCGCTATGCACTCGTTCAATGCCATGGCTAGTGATAGTAGCTGTTCCCCCTCGAAGATAAATGCAGGTGCTCCATCGGGAGTGCCAGTGAGGTCGGGGTTGATGGGGAGTACAAGCGGGCCAGCAACTGTGCGAGCAAGTCTGGAGACTAGGCCAGAAGCCTGCCATCGTGGGTTTGGACTGCCCGCATTGTCCACCGGAGCAGGAACAAGCCAAAGAAGCTGATAGGTCACCTGCATGGCTTGAGGCTCGTTTAACAGCGAGATCGAGACATGGTCTGAGCGCTTGGAGTGAACCTTGAGGCGGATGATGTCCCCAATCGCCAAAAAGAGATTGCCTTCGCATAGTAGAAGTGTCGCAATGGGATGGTTTACGTAAAGAGCAGAGCCGGTACTGTCCGTTGAAGAGAACGTGGTCCTATCCTCGTCATAGTTTGATAGGTATCGAGACACTCCTTGCACATGCCGTAAATGATCTGTTGAGTTCGGCGACGTGCGGAACTGGAAAGCGGCTGCAAGTGTGTGCGACTTGTTCATGGTGATATCGCCAACTCGGATCATATGGCCAAATTGAGTGTTGGCTGAAACGGCAGCCTCGGCTTGAAGCTGGTCCTCGAATTCGCATCTGGGATCGTCATAGCATGGATCTTGATCTTCGCCGTCAGATCGGGTGTCAGCGCTCTTGTCAGTGCTCTCGGCGCGATCAATGCAGGCGTCTTCTGTGGGTAACACCGATGTTTGCATTTCAGCCGGCTCAAAGCCGTACTCTTGGCTGTTGTCTGCTTCATGAGAAGAAAAGAGAAGTCCTGCGCCTCCGAACGGCACAAGTATTGTAGCATCTGTTGAGAGGGACTCAAGGGACTGCCTGACGAGGGGATGAGAATCCTCCGCCTCAAACCGGCCTTTGGACCAACACGTGCCGAGATTGACGCCGTCGACACATGTGTCACCGAGCCATGAAGATGCATTGATGTGATTGACATTGTCAGCGGGCTTCATGTTCAGACCTAGAGCGGTGATCTGGAGTCGGCGCGGACCCCGGTCCCACTCCTTATGTTAAGATAGTACTTCGCATGGCATGGGACTGTACCGACGGGTCAGGCTCGCGCGGGATGGATGATGTCTATAAATGTATTCACCTGTACCGATGGGTCAGGCTCGCACGGGATGGATGATGTCTAGAGGCACCAGAATTGTCCAGGTACTCCTTATGTACCCGCACGAGGCCTGTCTTGTCAGTACACTAGCTACCGAGACATTCTCTTGTCTATCTACTGCGTACCGGACGCCTGCGCGATCCGGCGCGAGAAACATAGTATAGTAAGACAACACGGCAAGACACAACGGCCGGGTTCCAGCCCGAGGTTGCTCACTCCAACACCTTATACTCTGCAAATACATTAGTCACTTCGACAGAATGGGAAAGGCGCTGTGCAAGCTGCAGCATGTCGGTATTCAAATCATTGCCAACCATGGTCCGGACGACTCCGAAAATTGACTCCAGGCTGTTGGTTCCCATCCAGATCAAGAACCAGGCACTTCTGGGGTTATCGGCCTTCGCTTTGGCAACGCAGAAGTAAGCGTTCTTGATCATAAGCATTATGTCAATAAATAATGGATTGGGGAGGAAGCGGGACTTGGCGCCCTCATGGAAATATAGTGCGAGCAGCATATGAGCTGCAGCGGAGAGCCTCAGGAGCTGGTCGGAAAGGGAAAGGGTGACGCATATGTATGGTGTCATGAGATTGAATCAAAGATTAGCAAAAAGTGTGATCGCCTTGCATTGCTGAACATACGTTGCCTCGCGATGATTGGGGATTGGCACACACCAGAGCTCCCAAATGAGAAAGGCGAGTCTATACACGCGATTAACATCTTGCTTATCAGCCACGTTGAACAGGGTGGTGAGCGTGGGTTCCTTGAGATCCAAGATTTGAGATTCATCTTGGAGATGGGTGCACAAGATCTCAGACGTAAGGAGCATGCCGAGGACGTTGATTCCATCGGCACGTAATACAGCATTGTGCACCCGTTTGAATGCAACATGCTTGTAGTCCTTGTCAACTGTTAGATCGTCGTCGCCAACCCATAGATTGAGGAGTGGGAGATGGCCTAAATACGGGAATATGTTGGATTCCCGGTGAAGCAGGCGCTTCGTAGTCATGTCACAGAGAGCCTTATGACACATACTCGTGCCATCAGATGCGTAGCAGACAATGCAGATGCCCTGTAATACCTTAGCAGCTGCAATCCCATCAAGCATAGTCTGCAGAAGCTTTCGATGCTCCGGCGCCTTCTCTGCCTTGCACGTTCCGGACACCGCAATTGGCCGAGCGCTGCCGAGCCGTGTGTCCAGGCTGAGAAGTGTGACAGCGCAAACTGTTGCCTGATGGAAAGCATGAGGCACGATGCCGCTTCCCACAGACACGACACAGACACACCTCAACAGCGTGGTGTATCACCTTCCTCTTCATCTCCTCCACCAGCACCTCAACGTCCTCATATGAGTCAATGGTCCGCACCCACTCGCCTATATGTTCACGACAAATCCCTAGGACATGGTTTGTTGCGTCATTCCACCATAGGCACTCCTCAGTCGCAATCTCGTCCACCCCGACTGTTCCATGGACTGGCCTCCGGATCACAGCCACCCCATGCAGAAGTGGCCCAAAGGCCATATCAACACTCTGAACTATGTCCTCTATGGAAGGTGTCGCGGGGGATGCTTGGAGCAGCGGCACCGCTGCTATTGCACGCACTGTCAACGTTGCAGGGAGGCCAAGAGCCAGGTGAGCGAAATCCAACACTCATCTCCCTCCAAGATGCAGGAGAACAAGGGCTATGCAGCGATCGTCGTCCGTGAAGCCCTTCGGTTTGTAATTTCCCGTTGAGACGTCCGTGACGACCTGCAGGATTGAACTTGCACTCATTCCCTGATGCATTGCGACGCGAAGCGCCTGGTCGATGTTCGGAAGCCGCCTTGATGCAATTGCGCGGAGGATGGACTTATGTGTGGACAGTACGCCCTCAATGTGCACGAGGTGGTGCGTCTGGTTCAGGTGAAGGAGGATTGTGTTGCGTTGGTGTTGGTCCTTTTGCTGAAGGAGATCAAGAAGACCTCCAGTGCCATGGTACGTCCATTTCGTATTTGGATGTATGCCGCTGTCCATCTGACTAACGATGTTCACTAAGGTAGTGTTGTTGGGAAGCGCGGCGCACTCATCGCAAACAAACGACACATTCCGCGTCCGCCATATGCACGTTGTTGCACGAAGATACAGCAGCCTGTCAATGAAGTGCAATCTCCATGGAGGGTTGAGATCATCGTGTAAGAGAACGGGATACGACGCGAGCACTGAATGGCCATGCAGGACGACAAGTTCGAAACCCTTGCATTCCACTGACTTCCCCTTTGTCGTTCGTGCATAACTAACAATTTCAATGACGTCAGGGCTGCTCGGCCGGTCTAGGTTCGTGCTTGCACGCATGTCAGCATGCACTACACAGGGAGCGTGTGCGCCCGCTCGCTCGCTGCATACAGGACTAGGTATGTATGGTCGCGATCCCCTATATCACCATGGTTAATAGTCGTCGAGGTGTAGGAGTCTTGTCAATGCACAGAAGGATCACAGCGTCGATCATTTTTCTAACCTTGGGTTCGAGTAGGACGCCTTCGATCTGCTGGGGATAAGTCTGCACAAAATGACGAATCATCCCCGCAATGTATGCGATCCCCCATTGCCCTCGGCACACAAGCGCACTGACCGCCTGCACATCCCGATCATACCCGATGAGGCGATTGAGAGCCCGGTTCAAGCATGATCACGCAAGCTCAGGATCAGGTACGTCGATCCCCCACCCTGCGAATGTATGAACCTTGTCACCCTCCACTGCATTGGGGACAGATGATGGTAAGCCGTCGATCACAAAGTCGAGCTCCTCCAGCAGCTGGCGTGAGAGTGGATCAGGTGAGTGTGGACGCCGACGCTCGCCATCTGGAACTGATGGAAAAGGTGCTGGCAGCGGTGTGTTGGGTGGGCGAACTGGGCAGGATGGTGTAAGGGATGTTGGCAATGGCAAGAGGGATGGCGATGCACCGGGAGATGAGGGCGGCAAGGATGTTATGACTCTAGTCTTACATCCCCTTTACGTCTATTTATTTTCCTTGTTCACACTTATACGATCGGCTATTTCCACCTCGGCAATCATGCCGGCCTGATCTGCTATCATGCCGACCTGATCTGCCTTCGGCCATCACGGCCTATAGCTCTGCTGCCTCTTGCATCATCAGCACTCTGCTTACTCTTATGCGTGTTACGGCTCGACACCTCACCCACACCCCACGGCGCCTCACCATAACGACGGAAACACGCCCAACATTGGTTATGACGCATCGGACGCCTCGTCAAGCGCGCGCCTCGACTAAACGTGCGCCATCGCAACAAGCGCGCGCCCCAACAAGCGTGCGCCTCCCACAGAAGCGCCTTGTCAGCGCATATCTATAAGTGGCCTGGACCCTAGTCAGCAGCGACGACCAATCGACATTAGTCACAGCCTCGGCATTACTCATCACCTCGGCAATGACTCGCGCTTAGTTGTCTCCCTATTGTTCTTCCGCTTACGTTATCGTCTCGCGCACGGACCAGGACACAGTATATAAGGACCATTGTCTCATTGTAATTTCCTCAGCTCGTCCACTTGTCCCACCAAGTGACTCGCAATCCACTGCCTTCTCTCTCCCTCTCTCGCCCTTTGTCTGCCTCAACCCCGATCGTCACTAAGTCCGTGCAGCCCGGGGGCCTCCGCTCACTAAGTCCTGACATTTAGACGAGCTCCCCTCACCCCGCTCTGCACACGCTCACCCCTCCCTAGTGGCACGCGTCACCGTTGACTGGGACCTCGGCTTCCTCAACATTGAGGCCGCCCTCGTCACACTGTTCACCAGCTACTCGGACGTCGACCAGTCCGTGTTCGCTGCCGGACACATCCGACAGGACCCCGCGTCCTTCAACAATGCATACGTCCGTGTACGCACCGTCTTCGACCGCGACAGCGCCCGACGCGTGACCGCCTACGCCTACGTACGAGCCCGGCAAAGCCACAGTCTGGAGCTCCAACGCCCACGTTTGATCTTCCAAGTCCTTGACGTGTTCCACGTCTACGTTTCGACGACCACAAGCTTCCGCATCCGCCCGCGGCGCGCACTCGTAGAGCGTCGTTTACGCCGCACCACCGACTTCTCACTGCGCCCTCCGAACAGAGGGATCTTCGACACCGTCCGACAAGCCCTGGACGAGAACGAGCGAGGGAATCGGAGGAGGAGGATAACGCGTCCCACCATTTGTACCCTGTAGCACGCAACGACCTGAAGAAGGCGTTGAATAAATCGGACGATTTTGTGCGTTGATTGCCCATCATTTCTACGCCTAGCACTCGCGCAACTCCTAGACCTGACCCCGACCTAGAGGACGACGAACGAGTCCCTCTAGCACACCGAGCACAGACCCCAACATCCGACGTTCCGTCACAAACCTCGGAAGACTACGAGAACTTCCCACCTCTCACCCCCGACCTTATCCCTGCGGGATTCCGAGTAGCGCCTGGAGGTAACTTCCTTTACGCGCGTACTCATACCGGCGAATACCGAGTCAGTTGGAACTGGACTCACGACTTCCACCCCATCTTCAATTGGGAAGGACACCCACATCTCGGCGACTCGTATCTTCACAGGCACGACTTTATTGCAGCCGAAACTCTCGAGTGCGCCGTACAAGCCGTCTCTCGCGCTCGATCTCGAGCATCTAACCGCTCCCAGCCACCAACCCGACCACCAACCCGCCTCCAGACCACTATGGTCGGTACACCCCCGCCAACATCCATCGCCGGACCAGCATTCCGGCCAGCCAGCACGTGCCCCACGGAGCGCATCGAGGAAGAACGGCCGCAACCCAGACCCGCGGCACCCGCGGCCACCCGAAGCACCACTCGGGTGGTTGAAGAGTTCGAACGTCAGAGCAACCCTGCCGAGGACGTTGAAAACGAGACCGTTACCGACACCGGTAAGATGGGCGGCACCCCAAAGCCGTTCAAGGACGACCGCGATGACGCGCGAAACTATCGCACGCATTGCATGATGCACTTTATGTGCAACCCCAAAACGTTCAAGACGGACCTGAGCCGCATCAACTTCTTCTGTCAAAATATGGACGGCGACATGTCCAAGAAATGGGCCGCCTCCGTCCTCGAAGAAGTGATGGAAGATCAGCTGAGTCGAACCTTCCTACCGCGATGGTCGCTCACGCGCGTCTTCGAGGTGTTCGTCGCGCAATTCTCTCCCGTGACGAGGAGACCAAGGCCCAGGCAGAGCTCGAGGAGATCGAGCAGGGCAAGGACACCGCAGCCGACTACATGCTGCAGTTTAACGTGACGGCCAAGCGGGCCAGATACAATGAGCGCGCGGCGCTCAGGTTCTATCGCAAGGGCCTGAACACCAACCTGCGCGGCAAGGTCGACGCGAGCGAGCCCTCGCGCATCGCCACCCTGGGAGAGTACCAGGAAGTGGCAAAGCAGAAGGACGAAATGTGGCGGCGCGAGCGCGTCGAGCACCAAGCGTGGGGCAAAGGTACGCCCTCCACCAAACGTTCGAGCGAAGGCACTGGCGCTGCCTCGCAGGAAAAGCGGCCGGTTAAGGTCGCAACGGTCACCAGCGGCAGGAACGGACGCCCGGGGAAGCTCACTGAGCCGGAGCACGAGTACCTGCACAACAACGGTGGCTGCTTTTTCTGCCGCAAGATCGGGCACGTCATACGCGACTGCCCAGAGCGTGTCGCAGCAGGCATTCCGACACGCGAACCGGGTCCCTCGCCAGCGGTACGAGCGGCCAAGGTTGAGAAGGACGTTGACGAGGTGGAGGCCCTGGTAGCGTGCATCAAGGCGCTTGGAGGAGGGGCGATGGACCGGGCTAGCAAGGCGCTAGGCCCGGCAGATTTTTAGATGGTCCTCGCACAGCGTTGTCGCGTAGGACCCCGCTTTCAACTCGGAATAAGGACTTCATCGGTGTACTATCTCGTGAGCAATCGTCTGTGTCAATCAAGGTCTCCGCTACTCGCAACGCGCAGACCCCGTCCATCAAGCTCCGAGGGAAATTCATCGGTAGAATAACCGGTCGACAAATCGACGTCTCCGCGCTGCAAGATAGCGGAGCGGAAGGAATCCTCATTGACGATAAATTCGTCAAGCAACATCGGCTAACGACTAAAACACTGGCACGACCCATCCCCGTCAAAAACGTAGACGGAACAGACAACGGAATGGGGCCGGTGCGTAAATCGACTATTCAACGGCTACGCATCTACTCGGACAACGGCAGCTCTTATCACGAGGAGGACGTCGAGATGTACATCGCCGACCTAGGTGACCAGGACGTCATCCTCAGAACAGACTGGCTGCGAAGGCACAACCCGGAAATTGACTGGCAGCAGGATCACGTAGACATGACGCGATGCCCACCCGACTGCCTCCTCGTAGATCCGCCGGTCGTACAACTACAAACGGAACGGCCGGCTCCCCGGAAACCACCACCTGTCACGTGCGAAGAAATCGAGGACGAGGACGACATCGCACCCATCCGTCGCACGACCGTCAACGACGAAACTTTCGCCTCGACGGCTACGGGCACCACACCTACGGCACAAACAGTTCCTGACGATGTCCCAGCGCCCCCTAGGGGAACCCCGATCTCGGTCCCCTGGGTGTTAGAAGGTCTTCGACTCGCCAGAATCATTCCGGACATCGCCACCTGCACCGTCGAGGATGGCGACGTGATCCTGTACACGGAGGACTACACGGAAGACCTAGATGAGCCGTTTATTCCTGTTCGCGCAGGCTCTACTAAGTCGCAACAACTGGCAGAAGCCGCCTTGGCTAAACAGAAGGTCAAAACATTCAACGAAATGGTTCCTGAACAGTACCGCGATTTCACCAAGGTTTTCGACAAGGTCGCCTCCGAACGCCTCCCAGAACGAGGCGTTTGGGATCACGCCATCGACCTTAAGGACGATTTCATGCCCAAACCCTGCAAGTTATACCCGCTATCGCCCGCTAAACAAACTGAGTTAGACAACTTCCTCAACGAGCAATTGTCTAAGGGGTATATCCAACCGTCCAAGTCACCAATGGCGAGTCCTTTCTTCTTCGTTAAAAAAAAGGACGGACGACTACGACCCGTCCAGGACTACCGGCAGCTCAACTCTGGCACGGTCAAAAACACCTATCCCCTACCGCTTGTCAACGAGATTGTCGACAAACTCAAGGGCGCTCGGATCTTCTCCAAGGTTGACGTCCGATGGGGATATGAGAACATCCGGATCAAGGAAGGTGACAAATGGAAAGCCGCCTTTCGGACAAACCGAGGGTTGTTCGAACCGCTGGTAATGTTCTTCGGCCTCACGAACTCTCCGGCCACCTTCCAAGCGATGATGAACGAGGTCTTCAA
>MU273959.1:0-14785 GCA_022160365.1 Vararia minispora EC-137 | reverse complement strand
AAGGGTAAATGAGCTTGTCCTAATGTCAGGGATTGTCCAAATTGCCCCTTGGAACTGCCATGCATGGTTCAGACAGATATTGAAGGTTACATTGAAGGGAAAGGAAGGGATGAAGCCAGTAGGAACAGATACAGTGGGGGTAGTACAAGAGGACAAGCTAAAGACTGTGGGGACAGGTCTGCAAGCCTATAAGTAAACTAGCCAAACATACACAAATAATAGACATAGTGCAATCCTTGAACCGAGTCAATGGCCGTAAGTATGAGTAAGCAATACAGATAATGAACAGGTAAGCCATGTGTAGGGTGCCATCCCGTAACAGTTTGCACAGTAAGATATTGCCCACTGGGCGCAAGTCGGAATCCCGCAGGAACGAGATCTGCGGAAAAGTCGGGAAAGTTTTCTTCGTCGACCGAGGTATGTGAGAGGTCAGTGTCCGGGGTTCCTGCGTGGTGTGCCTCGGGAACACGTTCGTCGTTGTCGAAATCGGGGTTGGGTCTAGGTGTCCCACGAGTACTAGGTGCCGAAATGGTGGGCGATTACGCACGCGGGGTTCAAAACAATCAAATTGGGCGATGCCTTCTTCAGGTCGTCTGTACGCTACGAAATACTAAATGTTGGCCTCGAGATTCTCCTCCCTCAGCGTCCTCGTTCGTTTTCGTTGAGTGCTTTGCGGGTGCTGCCAAAGATTCCCCTACTCGGAGGGCGCAGCGAAAAGTTGGTTGTGCAGCGAAGTCGGCGCTCTACGAGTGCATGCTGCGGGTGGATACAGAAGCTAGTGGTGGTCGATCCATAGACGTGGAACACGTCGAGAACTTGGAAGATAAGGCGCGGGCGCTGGAGCTCCGGGCTATGGCTCTGCCGGGCTTGCACGTAGGTGTAGGCGGTTACGCAACGGACGCTTAGCGGTCGAAGACAGTGCGTATGCGAACGTATGCGTTGATGAAGGACATGGGGTCCTGGCAAATGCGTCCGACGGCGAACGCGGATTGGTTGACGTCGGAGTAGTTTGAAAATGGAGTGATGGGGGCGGCCTCGATGTTGAGGAAGCCGAGGTCCCAGTCAACAGTGACATGTGCCACTAAGGGTGGGTGAGTGTGTGCAGAGCGGGGTAAGGGGAGCTCGTCCAAATGTCAGGACTTAGCAAGTGGGCCCCCGGGCTGCACGGACTTAGTGTTGAGGGTGGCGGTTGAAGCGGGCGAAGTGAGGAAGAGAGGGAGGAAAGAGTAGATTGCAAGTCACTTGGTGGGACAAGTGGACGAGCTGGGGAATTACAGGAAAACAGTGAGTCCTTATATACTAAGACATGGTCTGTGCGCGAGACAGTTATGTAAGCGAGAGAACAATAGGAATACAACTAAGCATGAGTCGTCGCCGAGGTAATGAGTAATGCCGAGGCAATGACTAGTGCCGATTGGTCGTCACTGCTGACTAGAGTCCGGCCCGCTTATGGATATGCGCTGACAAGGCGCTTCTATGGGAGGCACGCGCTTGTGGCGAGGCACGCGCTTGTGGAAGTGGTACACGTTTGTCGAGGTGCGCGTTTGTTGAGGCGTCCGATGCGTTCTAAGCCGATGTTGGGGTGTATTCCGAGGTTAGGGTGTGGCGTTGACAGTGTTGGTGAGGCGTCAAACTGTAACACCTACCCTCTTCCGCTCGTCAATGAAATTGTCGACAAGCTCAAGGGCGCTCGAATCTTCTTCAAGGTCGATGTCCACTGGGGGTATGAGAACATCCGCATCAAGGAAGGCGACAAGTGGAAGGCCGCCTTCAGGACGAACCGCGGACTCTTCGAACCCCTGGTAATGTTCTTCGGTCTCATAAACTCCCCAGCGACCTTCCAGGCTATGATGAATGAGGTGTTCAAGGATCTTATCGCCGAAGGTGTCGTGATCATTTACATGGACGACATACTGGTATTCACAGACACCCTCGAGCGACATTGTGATGTCATGCGACAAGTCCTTCAGCGACTGCAAGATAACGACTTGTACTTGAAACCGGAAAAATGCCTCTTCGAGCAAACGGAAGTCGAATTCCTGGGTCTCGTCGTCTCGCATGACAATGTCGCGATGGACCTGGTCAAGTTAGGCGGTATTGAAGAATGGCCCGTTCCCACCAAGGTCAAGAAAGTGCAATCCTTCCTTGGGTTTGCCAACTTCTACAGACATTTCATCGGGGATTTCTCGACCATTGCGCACCTGTTATTTGAGCTAACCAAGAAGGATGTTCCCTGGATTTGATCAAAGGACTGTCAGTCCGCCTTCGAGCGGCTCAAAGCTGCGTTCACCTCGTCACCCGTCCTGCTTATGCCTGATCATGATAAGCCATTCCGCATAGAATGCGACGCCTCAGACTTTGCTACTGGCGCCATCCTGAGCCAGCAAGGCGAAGACGACCGATGGCACCCAGTCGCATACCTGTCCAAGTCCCTCAACCCAGCCGAGCGCAATTACGATATCTTCGACAAGGAACTCCTCACAATCATTCGAGCACTCGAAGCGTGACGACACCACCTGGAAGGGGCCAAGCATACGGTACAAATTCTCACGGATCACAAGAACCTGGAGTACTTTACGCAGGCGCAAAAGTTGAACCACTGACAGGCCAGATGGTCTCTCTATCTGTCATGCTTCAACTTTGAACTCCATCACAAACCAGGCAACACTAACTGTGCAGACGGCCTGTCACAATGACACGACCACTCAGAAGGGATCGAATCAGACAACAAAGGGAAGATCCTGTTCCACGCACGAACCGTGAAGCTAACCAGCATTGACGATATCCAGGAACGTATTCGAACCTCTAAAATGATTGACGACGAGGTCCTACAGGCCCTGGCGACGATCACCAAAGATGGACCCTCTTCGCTGAACCGCACCCTTGGCGACTGGAAACAAAAGGATGGCTTCACGTTCTATCGAGGACGTATCTATGTCCCTGCGGACACGGAATTACGGTGCAACATTGTACGCCTCTGCCACGACACACTGGGAGCTGGACACCCAGGGTGCCAGTGCACACAGGAACTCACTTCCAGGGACTTCTGATGACCCGGTATGTCCGTCTTCATCTGAGAATACGTCAGAGGCTGCGCCACCTGCCAGGTAACCAAGAACCTTACGCATAAACCGGCGATTCCCCTGCTCCCAAACCCGATTCCGGAACGTCCCTTCCAGATCCTTACTATGGACTTCATCACAGACCTACCGGAATGCAAGAGATTTGATGCCATTGCCGCCTACGTCGATCGCGGATACAAAATGGTCTACCTAGCGCCGACGAACAAGACCGTTGACAGCTTAGGATCCAGTGATCTGTTCATGCGCTACGTCTTTCCCCACACCGGCTTGATGGAGCAACTTATCTCTGATCGAGGACCTCAGTTTGCGAGCGCCACCACACAGGAATTGATGAAACGACTCGGTATTAAGTCCACACTCAGCACTGCCTACCATCCGCAGACCGACGGACAGACGGAGCGCTTCAATCAAGAACTTGAACAGTACCTCAGAGCGTTCTGTAACCACCGGCAAGACGACTGGGTAGACTGGTTACCTATCGCGCAGTTCGTCCACTCGGTCACTGGCAAGTTGCCCTTCGAACTCTTCTACGGCTTCACTCCTCGCTTCTACCCAGACGTCACCACCAAATCTGAGTTCCTCGCTCTAACCGAACGCCTCAAATGGCTCAAGGAAGTTCGCGAAGAAGCCCAAGCAAGCCTACGAATGGCCGCGGATGTCATGCGCGACCAACACGGCAACTCGAAGATGACGTTCACCCCATTCAAAGTCGGCGACAAGGTATATCTTGACGGCAAGAACATCCGCTTCACACAGCCCAAGGCCAAGCTTGGGGCCAAACGATGGGGGCCGTTCACGATAATCGATGTTCTAGGACCGCTCACATACAGGCTCGACATTCCCAAGACGTGGAAACGTATACACCCCATCTTTCACACCTCAATCCTCATGCCCGCCATCGACACTGAAGCTCACGGACCAAACTACCTCGAACCTCCCCCTGAACTGATCGATAATGAGGAAGAATGGGAGGTCGAGATCGTCGACGGAGGACCAGTTGGACGAGGGTTCAACTACCTCGTCCATTATATCGGCTATTCGGACACCGAGAACCGTTGGACTCCCATGAGCCAGCTCAGGAATGCGAAGGAAGTAATCACTGAGTACCACAAGCGTCACCCTTCTGCACCCAAACCGCAGAACCTCACTCAGTTCTTATTAGGGAAAAGCAAACCCACACCCAAACGTGCTCCCAGCGTAAGCACGTCCTAAGAGGGGGGTAATGTTATGGTTTGACGCCTCACCAATACTGTCGACGCCACACCCTAACCTCGGTGTACGCCCCAACAACAGCTTAGAACACATCGGACGCCTTAACAAATGCGCACTTCAACAAACGTGTGCCACTTCCACAAGTGCGCGCCTCGTCACGAGCACGTGCCTCCCATAGAAGCGCCTTGTCAGCGCATATCTATAAGCGGGCCAGACTCTAGTCAGCAGTGACGACCAATCGGCACTAGTCATCGCCTCGGCGTTACTCATTACCTCGGTGATGACTCATGCTTAGTCGTATTCCTATTGTTCCCTCGCTTACATAACTGTCTCGTGCACAGACCATGTCTTAGTATATAAGGACTCACTGTTTCCCTGTAAATCCCCAGCTCGTCCACTTGTCCTGCCAAGTGACTCGCAATCTACTCTTTTCTTCCCTCTTTTCCTCGCTCCGCCCGCCTCAACCGCCACCCTCGACACTAAGTCCGTGCAGCCCGGGGGCCCGCTCGCTAAGTCCTGACAGAGCTGTGTCGGCTCGTGCGTGTAGCCAAAAAGATCCATTACAATGAGCAGCTCCGGAAGGCGATGAAGGACGGCGCGCGGGCAAAAGGGTGCCCAGAGAAACTTGTCCGGTGCCCGATCAAGACGCGCTGGAACCATATGACAGTCATGCTCGGCGACACCATCGACGTTCAGCCGGTCCTCCAGTCCCTTTTCCTCGTGGCCAAGTACAAGCTCAGCGGCCTCGCTCTCAGCAAGCCGCACTGGAAGATCATTGACAAGCTTCACGAACTGCTCCTGGTGCGTGCATGGATATCTTTCTGTCTAGTTAGATAACTAGGACCACTTGCAGCCTTTCCTCAGGGCCACTCTCCATATGGAGGCGATGGGCCGTCCTCTCATTCACACCGTCATCCCCCTTATTGACAACCTCACGGCCATGCTTCAATCAGCGACGAAGAATGAGGACCTCGACATCACTATCCACGCAGGTGCTCTCACCGGGATCAAGGTCCTGAACAAGTACTACGCGAAGACCGATAACATGATCATCTATCGGCTAGCGATGAGTGAGTCCATCTGATCTACACATTAGTTATGTACTGAATCCCCGAACTCCCTCAGTCATGGACCCAAGGTACAAGCTTGTGTACTTCAAGCAACAGAATTGGGAGTCAGAGTGGATTGATACCGCGCGCGAGCTCGTGCACGAGCATTACAATAAGTTCTATCGCCCCTCTCCTCCGAACTCGCAGGTCTCGGAGAAGACATCCATAAGTACGGCGGATGGAGCACGCTCAGGGCTGACGCCTTTATAGGGAGTAAGTGGAGTGGACGCGGCCAGCCTGTTCACGGTCGAAATGGATATTCCGGACGAGGTTGACGAGTTCGAAGCTTACCTTGCTGTGCCGCGCATCCCCCTCAAGGATCCGCTCAAGCATTGGCACACAATGCTCCTGTCCCCGCTTGCTCGCATGACATTGGATGCCCTCACTGCGCCAGGTATGCCTTCCCTTATCGGAAGACTGGATACTCATTGTATTTTATACAGCATCCTCAGCTGATGCGGAGCGCGCGTTCTCAACCAGCGGTCTGATGGTGTCGAAAAAGCGCCACGCGCTGAACGACAAATCAATTCAGGTGGGGACGCTGCCCGCGTCATGGGAGAAGTCGGGTATCCTGATGCTTCTTCCTCAAGCCGAGCTGGTGTTGGTGATCAAGGGCAAGGCGAAACACTCGAAGAAGAAGATCAATGAGGCCGAGGGAGAGCAGGTGGAGGAAGCCGGGTAGCTGCCTGCCGCATCTTGTTCTGTTTGCTTTTGCTGTGTAATTTTAACTTGTTTTTGCGCATCGGACCCTCCGGGCCCTCAAATACTACGTTGATATGTATGCTAAATTGAGTGAATAATGTTACGGTTTGACGCCTCACCAACCCTATCGGCGCCACACCATAACCTCGGCACACGCCCTAACATCGGCTCAGCATGCATCGGACGCCTCACTGAACGCGCGCCTCAATAGACACACGTCACCTCGACAAGCGCGCACCCCACGATAAACG
This sequence comes from Vararia minispora EC-137, assembly GCA_022160365.1. Taxonomy (NCBI): domain Eukaryota; kingdom Fungi; phylum Basidiomycota; class Agaricomycetes; order Russulales; family Lachnocladiaceae; genus Vararia; species Vararia minispora. Next base: position 8,428 of record MU273959.1, on the reverse strand, counting down.
CACGCCTCCCATAGAAGCGCCTTGTCAGCGCATATCTATAAGCGGCCCGGACTCCAGTCAGCGACAACGACTAACAGGCATCAGTTACAGCCTCAGCCTTACTCATCGCCTCGGCGATAACTCACGCTTAGTCGCTGTCTTATTATTCCTCCGCTTATATAACTATCTTGCGCACGGACCATGTATTAGTATATAAGGACTCCCTGTTCCCTTGTATTTCCTCAGCTCGTCCACTTGTACACCCAAGTGACTCACAACCCATCACTCTTCTCTCTTGCCTCTCGCTGCCTACCTCAACCCCTCTTCGTCACCACTAAGTCCGTGCAGCCCGGGGGCCATCGCTCGCTAAGTCCTGACATTTGGACGAGCTCCCCTTACCCCGCCCTGCACACGCTCACCCTCGTTTAGTGGCCCGCATCACCATCGACTGGGATCTTGGCTTCTTGAACATCGAAGCCGCACCTATCAACCCGTTCGTCGACTCCTCTGACGTCGACCAGTTCACCTTCGCCGCGGGGCGCATCCGTCAAGACCCCGCCTCCTTCAACAACTCGTACGTTCACGTACGAACCATCTTCGACCGCAACAGCGCGCGACGCGTCACCACCTACGCGTACGTCCAAGCCCGGCAAAGCAGCAGCTCGGAGCTACAACGCCTGCACCTCATCTTCGGGGTCCTTGACGTGTTCCACGTCTACGACTCGACAACCACCAGCTTTCGCATTCGTCCGCGACGTGCACTTGTAGAGCGTCATCTACGTTGTACCACCAACTTCTCGCTGCACCCTCCAAGTAGGGGAATCTTCGACAGCGTCCGCCAAGCCCTTGACGAAAACGAGCGAGGGAATCGTAGGAGGAGGATTAGCTGCCCCACCTTTTGTACCGCGTAGCACACAACGACCTGAAGAAGGCGTTGATAAATCGAACGATTTCGTGCGTTGATTGCCCACCATTTCCGCGCCTAGCACTCGCGCGACTCCTAGACCCGACCCCGACCTAGAGAATGATGAACGCGTCCCTCTAGCACACAGAACCCAGACCCCAACATCCGACGTTCCATCGCAGATCTTGGAAGACGAAGAGAACCTTCCGGCCCTCACTGCCGATCTAATCCCCACAGGGTTCCGAGTAGCACCCAGCGGTAACTTCCTCTTCGCACGCACCCACACCGGCGAGTATCGAGTCGGTTGGCAGTGGACCCGTGATTTCCACCCCATCTTTAATTGGGAAGGACACCCGCATCTTGGAGACTCGTACCTCCACCGACACGATTTTATTGCGGCCGAAACTCTCGAACGTGCCGCACAAGCCGTCTCTCGCGCCCGATCCAGAGCATCTAACCGCTCACAACCCCCGACCCAGCCTCCAACTCGACCGCTGACCCGCCTCCAGTCCACCATGGTCGGCACACCCCCACCCACGTCCGTTGCTGGACTGGTGTTCCGGCCGGCCAGCACGCGCCCAACGGAGCGCGCCAAAGAAGAACGACCGCAACCCAGACCTGCGGCACCCGCAGCCACCCGAAGCACTACCCGGGTGGTCGAAGAATTTGAACAGCAGAGCAATCCTGCCGAGGATGGCGAAACCGAAACCGTCACAGACACCGGTAAGATGGGCGGCACCCCAAAGCCGTTCAAGGACGACTGCGACGACGCGCGAAACTATCGCACACGTTGCATGATGCACTTCATGTGCAATCCGAAGACGTTCAAGATGGACCTGAGCCGCATCAACTTCTTCTGTCAAAACATGGACGGCGACATGTCCAAGAAATGGGCCGCCTCCGTCCTTGAAGAAGTGATGGAAGACCAGCTGAGTCGCACCTTCCTACCGCGATGGTCGCTCACGCGCGTCTTCGAAGTATTCATCGCGCAGTTCTCCCCGGTCGACGAGGAGACCAAGGCCCAAGCGGAGCTCGAGGAAATCGAGCAGGGCAAGGATACCGCAGCCGACTACACGCTGCGATTCAATGTGACGGCCAAATGGGCCGGCTACAACGAGCGCGCGGCGCTCAGGTTCTACCGCAAGGGCCTGAACGCCAACCTGCACAGCAAGGTCGACGCGAGCGAGCCCTCGCGCATCGCCACCCTGGGAGAATACCAGGAGGTGGCGAAGCAGAAAGACGAGATGTGGCGACGCGAGCGCGTCGAACACCAGGCATGGGGCAAAGGTACGCCCTCCACCAAACGTTCAAACAACGGCGCTGGCACCGCCCCACAGGAGAAGCGGCCGGTCAAGATCGCGACGGTCACAAGTGGCAGGAATGGGCACCCCGGAAAGCTCACCGAGCCGGAGCGTGAATACCTGCGCAACAACGGCGGCTGCTTCTTCTGCCGCAAGATCGGGCACGTCATGCGCGACTGCCCGGAGCGTGTCGCGGCAGGCATTCCGGCACGCGAACCAGGCCCCTTGCCGACAGTGCGGGCGGCCAAGGTCGAGAAGGACGTCGACGAGGTGGAGGCCCTGGTAGCGCGCATCAAGGCGCTTGGAGGAGGGGCAATGGACCGGGCTAGCAAGGTGCTAGGCCCGGCGGATTTTTAGACGGTCCTCGCGCAACGTCGTCGTGTAGGACCCCGTTTTCAGCTCAGTATAAGGACTTTACTGGTGTACTATCTCATGAGCAACTGTCTGTGTCAATCAAAGTCTCCGCTACTCGCAATGCACAGACCTCGTCCATCAAGCTCCGAGGGAAGTTCATCGGCAAATTAACCGGCCGGCAAATCGATGTTTCTGCCCTGCAAGATAGTGGGGCGGAAGGAATTTTAATCGACGACAAGTTCGTCAAAACACATCGGCTAACGACCAAACCACTGGCACGACCCATTCCCGTCAAAAACGTAGACGGGACGGACAACGGAATGGGACCAGTGCGTAAATCGACCACTCAACGGCTACGCATATACTCGGATAACGGCAGCTCCTACCACGAGGAAGACGTTGAAATGTACGTCACCGACCTAGGCGACCAAGACGTCATTCTCGGGACAGACTGGCTACGGAAACACAACCCGGAAGTCAACTGGCAGCAGGATCGTGTAGATATGACGCGATGCCCGCCCGACTGCCTTCTCATGGATCCGCCCGTCATGCAACTGCAAACAGAACGACCAACCTCTCGGAAACCGCCACCAGTTACGTGCGAAGAAATCGACGACGAGGACGACATCGTGCCCATCCGCCACGCGACCCTCGACCACGATACCTCCGATGCAGGAACTCACAACCAGGTACCCCCTGTCCAACCAGTCTCCGATAACGCCCCACCCATGCCGAAGGACCCGACGATCTCGGTCTCCTGGGTGCTTGAAGGTCTCCGATTGGCGAGAATCGTTCCAGACATCGCTACCTGCACCGTCGAAGATGGCGATGTCATTCTGTACACAGAAGAGTACACCGAGGACCCAGATGAGTCGTTCATTCCTGTGCGCGCCGGTTCCACCAAGTCACAGCAGCTGGCCGAGGCAGCCCTAGCCAAGCAGAAGACTAAGACGTTCGACGAGATGGTTCCGGAACAATACCGCGACTTCACCAAAGTCTTTGATAAGGTCGCTTCCAAACGCCTTCCGGAACGAGGCATCTGGGACCATGCCATTGACCTGAAGGAAGACTTCATGCCCAAACTGTGCAAGCTCTATCCGTTGTCACCGTCCAAACAGACCGAACTAGACGCCTTTCTCAACGAACAATTGTCCAAAGGGTACATCCGACCGTCCAAGTCGCCCATGGCGAGTCCGTTCTTCTTCGTTAAAAAGAAGGAGGGACGTCTGCGACCCGTACAAGACTATCGGCACCTAAACTCTGGCACCGTCAAGAACGCGTACCCACTCCCGCTCGTCAACGAGATCGTCGACAAGCTCAAGGGCGCACAAATTTTCTCCAAGGTTGACGTCCGTTGGGGTTACGAGAACATCCGCATCAAGGAAGGCAACGAATGGAAGGCCGCCTTCCGAACAAACCGTGGACTCTTCGAACCCCTCGTGATGTTTTTCGGTCTAACGAACTCGCCGGCAACCTTCCAGGCCATGATGAACGAAGTCTTCAAGGACCTCATAGCCGAAGGTGTAGTCATCATCTATATGGACGATATCCTGGTATTCACGGACACTCTCGAATGGCACCGTGACGTCATGCGGCTAGTCCTTCAACGGCTTCAGGACAACGACCTTTACTTGAAGCTGGAGAAATGTCTCTTCGAACAGACGGAAGTCGAATTCCTAGGTCTCGTCGTCTCGCATGACAACGTCGCGATGGACCCGGTAAAATTAGGCGGTATTGAAGAATGGCCTGTTCCCACCAAGGTTAAGGAAGTACAATCCTTCCTTGGGTTCACAAACTTCTATAGGTGTTTCATCCAGGACTTCTCCACTATAGCACACCCGTTATTCGAACTAACCAAGAAGGATGTTCCCTGGCTCTGGTCGAAGGACTGCCAATCCGCCTTCGAGCAGCTTAAAGCTGTGTTCACCTCGTCCCCTGTCCTACTCATGCCTGACCACGACAAACCGTTCCGCATAGAATGCGACACCTCGGATTTCGCAACCGGCGCTGTTCTGAGCCAACAGGGCGAAGACGAACAGTGGCACCCGGTCACGTACTTGTCCAAATCCTTCAATCTGGCCGAACGCAACTACGACATCTTTGATAAGGAACTCCTCGCGATCATCCGGGCACTCGAGGCATGGCGACACCACCTAGAAGGGGCCAGACATACGGTACAGATTCTGACGGACCACAAGAACCTGGAGTACTTTACGCAGGCTCAGAAGCTCAACCGCCGACAAGTGCGGTGGTCCCTCTACCTATCGCGCTTCGACTTCGAGCTCCGTCATAAGCCCGGCAACACTAACCGTGCAGACGGCCTGTCCTGGCGACCAGATCACGCCAAAGGCATCGACTCGGACAATGAGGGAAAAGTCCTCTTCCACGTACGCACGGCGAAGCCGACGAACGTCGACGACATCTGGGAGCGCATCCGGACCACCAAGACAATCGACGACGAAGTCCTACAAGCCTTGGCAACAATCACCAAGGACGGACCCTCCTCGCTAAACCGCACGCTTGGTGACTGGAAACAACGAGACGGTTTCACACTTTATCGTGGTTGCATCTATGTTCCGGCAAACCCCGAGCTACGACGCGACATTGTACGTCTCTGCCACGACACACCAGGAGCTGGGCATCCAGGATGCCAGCACACTCAGAAACTTGTCTCCAGGGACTTCTGGTGGCCCGGTATGTCCGTCTTTATCCGAGACTACGTCAAAGGCTGCGCCGTATGTCAGGTAACCAAGAATCTTACACATAAACCGGCGATTCCCCTACTTCCAAACCCGATCCCGGAACGTCCCTTCCAAATCCTCACTACGAATTTCATCACGGACCTACCGGAGTGTAAGGGATTTGACGCCGTCGCCGCCTACGTCGATCGAGGATACAAAATGGTCTACCTGGCTCCAACAAACAAGACGGTCGACAGCCTAGGATCTAGTGACTTGTTTATGTGCTACGTCTTCCCCCACACCGGTTTAATGGAGCAGCTTATCTCTGATCGAGGACCTCAGTTCGCGAGCACCACTACACAGGAGTTGATGAAGCGACTCGGCATCAAGTCCACGCTCAGCACCGCCTACCACCCACAGACCGACGGGCAGACGGAACGCTTCAATCAGGAGCTTGAACAATACCTTCGGGCGTTCTGCAATCACCGGCAAGACGACTGGGTGGACTGGCTGCCCATCACGCAGTTCGTTCACAATTCACGCGTACACTCGGCCACCGGCAAGTTGCCTTTCAAACTCCTCTACGGCTTCACCCCTCGCTTCTACCCAGATATTGCCACCAAGTCCGACTTCCCCGCCCTAACCGAACGCCTTGAACGGCTGAAAGAAGTCCGCGAAGAAGCCCAAGCGAGTTTACGAATGGCCGCAGACGTTATGCGCGATCAACATGGTGACTCGAAAGCAACCTTCATTCCGTTCAAAACCGGCGATAAGGTGTACCTCGAAGGCAAGAACATCCACTCCACGCAACCCAAGGCCAAGCTCGGAGCCAAGCCATGGGGCCCGTTTACGATCATCGATGTTTTGGGGCCACTCACATACAGGCTCAACATTCCGAAGACGTGGAAACGTATACATCCTGTCTTTCACGCTTCGATCCTTACACCCGCCATCGACACCGACGCCCACGGACCCAACTACCTCGAGCCTCCCCCCGAACTGATCGATAACGAGGAAGAATGGGAGGTCGAGATCGTTAACGGAGGACCAGTTGGACGAGGGTTCAATTACCTCGTCCATTACATCGGCTACTCGGACACTGAGAACCGCTGGACCCCGATGAGCCAGCTCAAGAATGCAAAGGAAGCAATCGCTGAGTACCACGAGCGTCACCCTTCTGCACCTAAACCGCAGAACCTCGCTCAGTTCTTATCAGGGAAAAGCAAACCCACATCAAAACGTGCTCCCGGCGTAAGCACGTCCCAAGAGGGGGGTATTGTTACGGTTTGACGCCTCACCAACCCTATCGGCGCCACACCATAACCTCGGCACACGCCCTAACATTGGCTCAGCATGCATCGGACGCCTCACCGAACGCACGCCTCAATAGACGCACGTCACCTCGACAAGCGCGCGCCCCACGATAAACGCGCGCCTCCCATAGAAGCGCCTTGTCAGTGCATATCTATAAGCGGCCCGGACTCCAGTCAGCGACAACGACTAACAGGCATCAGTCACAGCCTCGGCCTTACTTATCGCCTCAGCGATGACTCACGCTTAGTCGCTGTCTTATTATTCCTCCGCTTACATAACTATCTTGCGTATGGACCATGTATTAGTATATAAGGACTCTCTGTTCCCTTGTATTTCCTCAGCTCGTCCACTTGTACACCCAAGTGACTCGCAACCCATCACTCTTCTCTCTTGCCTCTCGCTGCCTACCTCAACCCCACTTCGTCACCACTAAGTCCGTGCAGCCCGGGGGCCATCGCTCGCTAAGTCCTGACAAATAAGGATAGTTCAAGGTGTACAGTACCGCTAGCTATGTACAGGTCTGTGAGTACTCGCAAGTAAGTATATCAGGTACCCGCAGGCACCCAAGGGCCAGGAACCCGCAGGCACTCGTCATCTGGACAAGTAAGCACAGGTACCCGGCATAGGTACCCATCGGACCAGAATCGAAACCCGCACTCGTGCGGGTTCTGGGCCACGAGTGCGAGTGCCTCACGAGTACAAGTACCTGTCAGTGTACCTGACGAGTACCTGTACAGGTCATCGCGAGTACCCACACTTGTGACAAACTCTGAGGCCGTCTTCCTGTTTCCAGTCGCCTAGGACACGGCTCAGCGAGCTGGGTCCAACTTCAGTGATCGTAGTTAGGGCTTGTAGGACCTCGTCATCGATTGTCTGGGAGGTTCGGATACATTCCCGGACGTCGTTCATGTCAATCGCTTTGGCAGTGCTGACGTGGAAGAGGACTGTCCCTGCATTGTCTTCGCCGATTCCCTCGAAGTGATCCGGTCGTCAGAATAAACCGTCCGCACGATTAGAGCTGCCGGGTTTATGATGAAGTTCGAAGTCGAAACGCGACAAGTATAGGAACCACCTAGCCTGTCGGCAGTTCAGCTTCTGCGACTGTGTGAAGTACTCCAGATTTTTGTGATCTATGAAGATCTGCACCATGTGTTTCGCTCCTTCTAGGTGGTGTCACCAGGCTTCGAGCGCCTGAATGATCGCAAGGAGTTTCTTGTTGAAGATGTCGTAATTGCGTTCTGCCAGATTAAGGGACTTGGAAAGGTAAGCAACGGGGTGCCACTGTTCGTCTTCGTCTTCCTGACTCAGGACGGCGCCTGTAGCAAAGTCAGAGGTGTTGCATTCGATCCAGAATGGCTTTTCGTGGTCAGGCATCAGTAGGATGGGTGATGAGATGAATGTGGCCTTTAGTCGCTCGAAGGCGAGTTGACAGTCTGCTGACCAGTTCCATGGGGCGTCCTTCTTGGTCAGTTCGAACAGTGGGTGTGCGATGGTCAAGAAGTCCTTAATGAAGCGCCGGTAGAAATTCGCAAAGCCTAAGAAGGACTGCACTTCTTTAACTTTGGTCAGGACTGGCCACTCGTCGATACCTCCTAGCTTGACGGGGTCCATGGCAACGTTGTCGTATGAGACAACGAGGCCAAGGAATTCGACTTCTGTTTGCTCGAAGAGACATTTTTCCGGTTTGAGGTAGAGGTCATTGTCCTGAAGTCGTTGCAAGACCCGCCGCATTACTTCCCGGTGTCGCTCGATGGTGTCCGTTCCGGGGCATTCATGACCTGGTTCTTATTTGTGTGTCCCCCAGCTTTTTTTGACGTGTCGTCATTCGGCACAAAAGGAAATTTTTCCCACCCTCAAGTCACTTCGTTCATAGCTGCTTTATAGGTGGCTTTGCA
>MU273957.1:0-14820 GCA_022160365.1 Vararia minispora EC-137 | reverse complement strand
AAGGGTGGTGCTTCCAGTGTTGCTGTACAGGGTGCACAAGTATTCTGACCAAGTGAAACATGTGAGGAACACACCAGGAAGTGCATACAAGCACACTTGAAGTGCCTGCAGCAAGGGTAAATGGCCAATGCAAGTATAAGTGCCTTAATCAGAAAGAAGCCACCAAAATGCGAAATTGAGTGGCCTTGAGAGAGCGCCAATAAAGCGCAAGGTAAATGAGGATGTCCAGGAACATTTTCAGTACTCTGGGGGAGGTAGAACTGGTGACAGAAAGTCCGATGTTTGAGATGCAAGGAGGGTAGCAGGAGTAGGTGGAAGATGTTGTCCTACAGGACAAAGGACAATGATGCAAGTGGATCGGACAAGTCGCATGAGTTTCTGGACTATGGGAACATATTTTTGCGCCAGTAGTAGAACAAGGCATAATGCGCCGATAATGATAGTTTTTTGCCCAGAGGGCCAGGGGGAGCTAGGAGGTGAAGGACACACCAGGGCCCCAATAATGGTCCGATTTTTCTAATTCTTTCACTAATGGCATCTCCTAGGTGTCCTCTACAAGGGCGCATATCTGCTTGGAAATGGGAGGGCAAGATGAACAAGGGAGGAAGGGAGGAAGGCCTGAAGGGAGCCTGGGAAGACATGCTTGATAGAGGCCATCCCTGGTGTCCAGGATCTTCCTGGGGAGTAGCTAGGAGAGTTTAAGGTCATCTCAGACCATTGGGAACATTGCTTGTGGGCAGTGGGTCATGGCAGGGTCATTATGTTGAAGTTGAAAATTTTCCGAAAATCCGGAAATTCTTGAAAAAATCGCAAAATAATTGTACAGAAGTTGCAGGTCTTGCTATCGTCGCATGCCTGCTTCTGATGTCTGCCACCGCGTTTAGGTTTGTTTCAATCGTGGCTAAGAAGTGTGGTTTCCAGTCCGGCAGAGCTTCCACTTCTGGCCTTGATCTGTTTCGCCTCATTGCAGATGCATACCTCGATCTCAAGGATGGTGAGGGTGGTTGTGTCGAAGCTGTGGGCCCAGATGCTCCAGAAGTCAGGGAGCGATTTGACAATGGCAAACTTGTAAGTTTCAATGTCGACTGTGAAACCGAGGTTCATGAGGTCGGAGTGCAGCTAAGTCAACTCATCCAGATGATTCTCGACGTCGGCATCTTCAGCACATTTGGCTGTGATGAGGTGGTGCCACAATATGCCCTTTGAGATGGATCCATGTGGCTCGAAATATGTTCTGAGGGTGTCCCAGGCTTCTTTGGCCGTGTGTGCATACTGGACATAGGTTAGCACATCATCGGCAACACATGTACGAATGGAAGTGAGTGTCATGCGGTCCTTCCTGTCCCACACGCATTTTTCTGGGGTACAGAGGGGGACTGGGGACAGTCTGGCGGTGGGTACCAGATTTGCTGGGCGGGGTTCAGACCCGTCAATATGTCCGAGCTGGTCATAGTCGCTTAGCATATCGGTGGGCAACATCTACAGAGATATGGCCAAGGCGGCAGTGTAACTGCCCCAAGGTCACACTTAGTCGCTGCATGTGCCGCATCGCCAACTTGCTTAAGAGCAAGCCGATAAGTGCTGTGTGTCGTGCAGGGGACCTTGCCAACTATCTTGCTGTTGGGTGTGACGATTGTGCACTTGCCGTTCGTGAAGGTGAGTGAAAACCTGAGTTCGTCGAGATGGCCGACCGAGACTAATATATATCCGGCTTCTGGGGCATACAGGGCTTCACTAAGGCGTAACTGGGAGATCGCCACGCCATTTGGCAAGTCGAGAGTGATATCGCCAGAACCAACAGCATGAAAGCTATTCTTGGTCGTGTATTCAAAGGACTTTGGAGGAATTTTGGCAACATTTTCGAAGTCCTCACAAAACGGAAAGAGGTGATGAGTCACACCAGAATCAATAATTGTGTGGCATCGCAGGTCTGTTGTGGCATGCAAGACTGAGTGAGCAGCTTCATCAGCATCGTCATTGCTGTCCAACAGGCCCTTGTCATTGTCTTCACCACCAGAACTCGACACTGTCTCAAAACCCTGTATGTCGTCATTGGAGTCTTCATCGCATATAGCTAACCACGCACCCTTATCATCTGACGCATGTTCAAGTGCAAGACTTACTGACCTGCCCACTGCAGGTTCTTGGCTCCCCTCCAGACAGTTGTGCTGTATATGTCCGCGCTTCTGACACTTCCAACAAAGTGGACCGCGTCCTTGAGAAGGTGTAGCAGCCGCACCTCGCCCTGATCCCCGAGATCTCCTGTTCCCACGCCCACTGCCATGCTGCGACGGAGTTGCCGAGTATGTGGCGTTATCCAGCTTGTGAGGTGCACGCTTCGCTGAGTCCTTGGAATGCTTGGAACTGAGCCATTCCCACTCATCAAGAATGTGGCAAATGAGTGTATCAGGGGTGATGCCATGCGTCTGCAGGGTAAGGGGTGCATTCCCTGCACCTACAAGGGTCGCAAATGCAGGGTTGGTGCTGACGAGATTCTGCAGGACCTTGGCTGACAAAAGGAAGCTGGACGCATGCATGGCATAATGAGAGGGAAGTGCACAGAGAATGGTAGAGATAAGTCGTCGTCAGAGATGTCAATGCCACACTCGGAGAGGGTCTCCTTGCGGACAGCGAGGTCGGAAAAGAAGGCCTCGAGGTCGCCGTTTGTGGGAATGGCCAAGGACATGAAGGACTGACGCATGCTGGCCTGTACGAAGGCTGTCTTCTGTGTGAACTCCTTTGTGACATATGTCCAGGTCTCTGCAGTGGACATGCTCCGGGTACAGAGTTGAGAAGCCGCTGGCTGACAAGGTAGTGAGCTGTTGCCTCGTCGTCATCCCACTCCTCCATTACCTCAAGCTCCTCGTCCATTGGGTCATTAGGATCAGAAGGAACAGGACTAGTCGATGAGCCATCAACATGGCCCCACTTCTTCGCACAGATGGCCTGTTCAAGGCGCATGGAGAAGATAGTCCAGTTGGCACCCTTTGGGTCCAGCTTTGGGACATTAGACGGAAGCGAGTCGATGGTGACAGCAGTTGTGGCCATGATAAGAGATAGAATTGGAGCAAGCAGGTGGGGCTCATAACCTGTTAGAGTTCGAGCCGGACTAGGAACGCGTGAACCTAAGTAGAATAAGGTTCGGGCTCACGCATAGGGACAAGTCTGATCTATTCACCTAAGTAGAATAAGGTTCTACATAGGGGTAAGCAATGGGTCCATAAGTAAATAGGGCATGGACATACCAGGCTCGCATGTAGGGACAAGTCTGGGGACAGACTTATCTGTTCTATCTCTATAAGTACGCGCGCGAGCCCATTCAGATACAAGAACAAAGGGAAACGAGGCAGAGCCTCAGGTACATGGTATATCCGCTGCACAAATCAACAGAGCCACATAAAGGCAGGGATGGATCAGAGAATTGGGGGTAGATGGCGTGAAGGGTATTGATACAAGCGCGCTGAATACCACACACAGCCAGATTCTGGAAGGGGTTTGAAGGCTGGCGAATCTGCTTTCCAAAATCACCTATGGAGCGCTCTATAGGCCATTGTGTGCTAAGATCCAGCAGACCGATACATTGTGTCTCTGGTACACAATGAGAAAGCTGATGGATGCTTGGGTGGGCAAAATGGATTCGAGAGGATTTTCGCTGATAGTAGCCTGCCTCGAACTCGAAGCAGAACTCTATAAGCACCTTGTGTGCAAGACGAAGCTCTCTGCCTTCAGTGTAATGCGCTGGTGAAGAATACGAATGCCAAGCACTAGCTTGCAAACATTGCACCAGTACATGTTGGGTAGGATACCATAGAGCAGAGCAGGGCAATATCCAGAGATATAGATAAGGAATTCCCATGCCTTATATCCGCTATTAATCTTCTCGGCAGGGTTTTGGGGTGGGCGACCAAATGCAGAGGGGAGATAGTTACAGGTGGCAGCAACAAGATGTCCGTGGTACTTCCTGGTTTTTGATTCACGGAGCACAGCCCAATTCCAGCTTGCTCGATTGTCACCTATATCACACTCAAGGGTGGCCCTCCAGAGTGCAATAAGCAGGTCGGGAATATTTAGAGCAGGGAGGTGCATGAAATCTGTCGTAAAACAGGCAGGAATACCGAGAATCCTTGGTACCCCAGAAAAAATCATGGGCTTAGAAACACCAGTTGCAAGTTGTTGTTTCTTATACTGGTCCTTATTTTGTGATGCAGCAACATAGGACAGGTTTTGCTGATATCTGCGTCTTATGAGCTCAACTATGTGAAGCGAAGTAATCAACTTGAACTAGCGCACCTAGATGAAATAGTGTCTTGGTTCCGCCCAGAAGACAGCTGCTTGGTAGCTTTTGTTGGAAGCGGATAGTCATTATGGTTGCATCCCTCTACTATGTAGCCATACTCAGGCTTCAAGCAAACAGGGAAGTATTGTGAGCCACCTGTCTTTCGCTGACCAACAAGGGTCACAGTACAGCCGGCACCCTACATGACCATGGTGACCAACAAGCCCATCTAGCATTACCATAGCTGGTGTGTCTGCACCAACAAAAATAAGAAATGGGCGATCTATAATATATGCTTGCTTCAGTGCGTGCCATGACCGAAGGCCGTCACGCTGAAGAGCGGCTAGGTGGTGGAGGGCAGAATATACGAAGGTGTCGAGGTTTTTTGGTTTATTAGGACCAGGAATCAACATGCCAGGAAGGATATGGACCTTTTTATAATGATGGTCAGGAGAAATGTTCAGAAGGACCCAGATCTGGATCAAGCAGTCTGACGGCTCGTTGCGATAAAGCTGTGTCCTGAAGCGAGTGTAGTGGTCCTGAATTTCCTGCACCCTAGGCTCGTGATCTTGCATTAACTCAGCAGATTCACGAGATGCCCGACGGGCCTGAAGCTGTGGTCCAAGAAGGGGCATAGAAAACTGCTGTCGTGGCTTCTTGGTGCGACCACCACTACTCTGTAAAACTGCCTCATCATGGCAGGACTTTCCACAGGTTGGACAGTGCTTGTGATTGGTCAATGGTTCAGTGAAGCCGACACAGCCATCTATGCACATATCGTAGTACTTAGCTGCGACACTGGTGAGATCAAAGAGTGTCTTCTCCATTTTCTTGCTGCTGTCCATAGTATCATTGTATCGCTTCGCAACGCGAGCGCGAATCCGATTGAAGGGCTCATGGGGGGAGGTGCGTGTGTCAAGATAGATTCTGAGAGAAAATTTGAGAGCTGGATCAATAAATTCTGGAACTTGCAGAAGGTTACTAAGACGCTAGTGAATGCTTTCTGACAATCTATCGCTATGAAGATGCGCATGCTATAGAAGACGGATATATTGTTGGGTCAATGCAATATCTCCCATTTCAGAGAGATCTGTATCTGTGGTAGGGCGTTGTACAGATGAGTCAAGGAGTGACAATGGAGAGTCATTAGTCTGACCAGGAAGAGCTGGATCCTTGTTTGAAAGGGCAAGAGGGAGAAGGTCCTCATCAGGTAAATTCTTGAGAGAAACTGGCAAATTGGTATCAGAGTCTGGTAGCAACACAGATAGGAAGATGGGATCAGGCAGTGAGATGGGTGTAGGGACAGGATTGGATGTTGGTATGGGGAACAAGGAAGGCAATGGTGGAGCACTGGCAGATGGCATATGGATGGAAAGAGACTGTATTGAGCTGAGAGGCTAGGCAAGCTGTGAGACAGCTGATGGTGTTGGCAGTGGAAGTGGAAGTGGCAAAGAGACCAGTGAGGGAGAATTTGAATAATATCCTAGGTCAGGCTCGTACTCCAACGATAATGAGGGATCCGTGAGAGAAAGATGAACAGTCAATGTAGCCTTCCGTCACTGCTTCCTTGAGAGAATCTCTCCGTGTACAACTTGCGAACTTGCACTGGTACCTGGGAAAGCAGAGGCTGTGCTTGAACTAGCAACAGCAGTGGTATGCGTTGCCATAGCAGGGACCAGCATCAGCAGTCCATCTAGTAGGGCGTGCCGCTATCTCAGTCCATCTACAGCTGACCAGCAGCTCACATGCCTACAGAAAAGTCTAGCCTGTCGCATCGCAATTCAACAAAGCCTGGGAAAAGAACTGTACTAGAGTAGCATAGAATAGTATATAATTGCCTACCCATGGTATTCATTTCATCGTGATGCATCTAACAGCATATGCTTCCATCCCTTCCCATAACCCGGATTCTTACTGGGGATTATTACTAAGCTTCATCGGCTGCTCTTGGTGTGTGCCTGCTTATCATGTTGTGTAGCATAGGATGCTAGGTCCACTTGCAGCCCTTCCTGAAGGTTACGCTTTATATGGAAGCGATAGGCCGTCCCCTTGTTCACGCTGTCATCCTGCTCACCGACAATCTTATGGCTATGCTTCAAATGGCCGCGAAAAACGCCAACCTGGACATCACCATCTGCATGGGGGCTCTTGCCAGTATCAAAGTGTCAACTTGAACAAGTACTATTCGAAAACTGACAACACTATCATCTACCGGTTGGCGATGAGTGAGTCGCTCTCCGATAATCGTTGATTGTGTACTAACTTAGCATTACCTTTAGTCTTGCACCGGAAGTACAAGCTCGCGTACTTCCAGCAGCAAGGCTGGGAGTCCGAGTGGATTGAGACGGCACGCGAGCTTGCACAAGAGCACTACAACAGGTTTTATCGGCCGCCTCCTCCAGACTTGCAGGCCCCGAGGAAGGGGACATCGGTACGTGCCTTTGTGTATGTGGTGTATTCGTGCTGCGAATGTCCCTCCAGGATGTCAACATGGGGGACGTTGCAAGCTTGTTTGCCGTCAACATGGTGATTCCGGACGAAGTCAATGAGTTCGAGGCCTACCTAGCAGCGCCGCTCATGCCCATCAAGGATCCCCTGAAGCACTGGCATGCCATGCTCCCGTCCCCTCTTGCTCGGATGGCGCTGGACGCGCTGACGGCACCCGGTATGTACTACCTTGTCTGATAACATCCTGTAACCTGTGACTGTGACTGATCCTTACACAGCATCATCTGCGGACGTGGAGCGCGCGTTTTCAACTGGTCTCGAGGAAGCAGCACGCGCTGAATGGCAAGTCAATCCACGCTGGAACCCTGCTCACCTTGTGAGAGGTCAGGCATTCTTTCACTGCTGCCTGAGGCCAAGCTCATGTCTCTTATCAAGACCAAAGCCAAGCGCCCAAAGAAGAAGGCGATTGAGACCCAGGCTGAGGTTGAGGAGGTTGAATGACGCATGGGCCAGGTTCTTTGTTGTTGAGTCTTAGTGTTTGTTCATTTGATTTTGTACTAGTAGTTTTGTGTTTGGGGCCCTGCGGGCCCGTCAATCATATATAGCTTTCGCACTCGCTTGCCTGATAAAGACAGAGGATTGATTATTGGTACAAGTACCCATGGGTAAATAGGATAGGTACCTGCAGGCACTTGAGGGCCAGGCACCTGCAAGTACCCATCAGCCGCACAAGTAAGAACAAGTACCCGTCATGGGTACCCGACTGGTCACACATGCAAACCTGTACCCGTGCAGGTTTTTGATCACAAGTGCGAGTGCCATGTGAGTACAAGTACCCAGCAGTGTACCTGATGAGTCCCTGTAAAGGTTGCCGCGAGTACCTGCACTTGTGACAAAGTCTGATTTGACAGACAAGGATTATCTCGCCGAGTGTGCAAGATAAACTCACCTTCTTTCGCACGACTTGGGATTGTTGGACCTCACTTTGTGATCCCAAGGCCTCTGCTTGTCTTTCACGTGAGACGTTGAAGCACGTGTCTCCACACGCAGGACAGCAGCAGCCTTCTCAGATATTTGGAAAGATCTGGCAGCAACTGGTGCAGCAGCCGCCTTCTCCTTCCCAACTGATCTTGGCCTCAGTGCTCCCAAGGGTGTATAAACACAAGCTGAAGCACCCCCTTGATCACTGTGTCCGCCATAGCATCAGCATTGTGAAGATTGAAAGAATCAAAGTACGCACTGAGTGGCAGCTGCCGCTTCTCTCATACAGCTCCTGGAGGAATTCGTTGCGCACCGTCAAATTCAGAAGAAATTTGCTCACGTTATTGGTGCTCTTGCATTTTTTTATCTTGGAGAAAAAGCAGGATAGACAAGTTAGGCATGTTCTTGGGATACAGGGCTTGTTGCCCCGAGTGCAAATTAGACATGCAGGCTGAAAAAAAAATAAAACGTGAAATCATGGCAATATCACAATACTCACCTCAATAGACATGGTGTCTCCAGGAATTTTATGCCATTGTATGACAGAGTACACCTGTAGAATAGTAACTTGCTGACCGGCTGGAAGGCTGGCCCCGATTGCCTCAACATTCAAATTAAAGTTGACTTTCTGTTTTGCGGGAAGGTCTCAAACTGATTTGTTTTTTGTCGGACGTTTCCTTGCCACCTGTGCCTTTTCTTTCCCCACCTGAACCTTCTGCTGCTTGGCCTCTGGCTCCTCGGGCTCCAGCTCCTTGGTGTCATCCTCCTCAACATCTTCCTCGGTATCCTCCTCCTGAGCATCCTCCTTGGTGTCTTCATCCTCAGTATCTTCCTCCTTGGCGTCCTCCTCCTCAGTGTCCTCCTTTTTAGGATCATCAGCTTCAGATTCCTTGAGCGCAGCAGCAGTGGGGATCCCAGCTGCACATCTTGCACATCCAGTATCTGAGGTGACATTCGGGCCAAACCACTGGTAGCAAGGCATTAGAGAATGGATGCATAAATGTCAAGAAAGACACAGCAATCTTACTCCAATCCACTGAGGATAAATGGCTCTTTCCAGTCGCTAACTTCCCCTCCAATGTCGGAGTCGCTGGTGAAGCCGAGGTCTTCGATGGGTCACTCACGCAGCGGGACCGGGAGCGGGTGGATGATGTCTGGGTGACCGTGGTAAGGTGCGGGTCACGTGTTGAGGCGCGCTGTGCGAGAAGGTCCGGGGGTCGGGTTTTGGGCGACGCTACGCCGGATGTTCTTGGAGTGGATGAGTTCGAGATGACGACGGAGCTCGGAGCGGAGATATTCTTCGTCGACGGTGTCAACGTCAATTGGAGCTTCGTGAGTTCCTTGTCCAAGAGGCGCGCTCTGCAAGGCAGACACCAACAAGCGAACTTCTTCGGGGGATAATGACACTGACGAAGAAACGACGCGGATAAGGACATGGCCCATGTTGCCCGGAACGCTACTGGTGTCGGAACTAACTGCCAGGAGAGGCGGTGGTACGTAGAGCGCTGTGTTCGGATCCCAGTAGATGCGGTCAAGGGCGTCCTCGAGGCTGATGACGCGACCACGGGCGTGCTCTTCGTTGCGGATGTGGTAGAGCGTGGCGTGAAGGTACTCACAGAAGGTGTGAGGCCAATGGGTCTGGGTCGGGGTGGCTGCGCTGGTAGTAAAGTCGTAGATGGTGGCGGTCTGGGATTGGAGGATGAAGGACACTGCACTCAGAAAGTGTTGGTAACGCTTGCTAAGAAAAACGCTGGCCCAGAAAGGCTCACTTGTGTGACGCTTTTTTGGAAAGCGGGGGTGCAGGAAAGCGCGGTTTGTGCGAAGCAGGACGGTCTGACATGAAGGTCTGTCCTATGATGGATGTTTCGAGGGCAATATACACGACGTACGAAGGAAGTAGCAGTCCAAAGGGCGGCAGCAAACACCGAAAGGGCCTAGTGAATCTTCCGGGTGTCGACAGGAATGAACTCGGGTTTGAAAAGGGAGGGCTGATACAATTGTCGGATGGAGTGCTGGTGCAGTTTGGAAGGGAGTCTCTTTCTAATGCTAGCGACCAACTAAAGGTATGGGCGCTATGCTATCAGAAGAAAGCAGTGAAGCGGTCTTTAACTGGGAGGAAAAGCCAGAAAGAGACTCGATAGACAAGCGAAGCCAGTATATATACTATACAGGGAGGCGTCTAGGCGAGCATAGAGGTAGCTAGAGAGCATGGGTAATAATGGGTCAATATAGGTAAGCGATGGGAGCGAGCATAGAGAACGACCAGTCGCTAGAAACAGATGCATAGGGTCATGGGACGAGCCAATCATGAAGGTGTACAGTAAGCAGACCGTATTACAAACGAGCTGAGTAAGCGAGTAAGTAATTACAGTAAGCGGACGCCGATGGAGGTCGGAGCATAAGCGCATAAGAGTAAGTGGGAGGCCAATGACACAAGAGGCGGCAGAGCTATAGGTCGTGATGGCCGAAGGCGGATCAGGCCGGCATGATAGCGGATCAGGCTGGCATGATCGCCAAGGCGGAAATAGCCGATTGTATAAGCGTAAACAAGGAAAATCAAGAGGCGTAAATGGGGATGTAAGACTAGAGTCGTAACATGGGCCCAGCTCTTCTCCGGGTTGGCAACATCGCAAGAAACCTCTAGACGTCTTTCTGACAGCACACCAGAAAGCCGAGGATAACGCGCGTACATATATGTGTCAACCTTTGTCCGACCCGGATGCCCACACACGCGAGGTGCAGAAGCACCGTCGTCATATCATTGGCATCGACCAAGAGCTCTCTCTTTGGTTGCAAGGTAGGTGAAGAGGGCGTGCAAGCTTATTCTGTTGGGGCACCGGTGCGTGCGCCTCTGCAGGCACGTTTTGCCACAATCCTGTCTAAATTTTTTTTCGGTGGTAAAGAGTCAACTTAACCATGTTCCATGCCTTCTGGGATGAATCTACGTTTATGCACATGTAAGTACTCATTCACAGTTAGCGCAGTCTTTGCTTTTATATATCTGCTGTCGACAGCAACAAAGTGGACGATTTCTGGTGTGATGACAATTAGGGCGACATAGGAAATACGGGGGCATGGGCATGAATCCAGGAGGCTGTGCTACTGCTGAGTCTCCGCTTGGTGTATATCTAATGTAATGAATTGCTCCTGTCTTCCCACTCCTTGTAGGGCTTTTTTTGTCCGCAATCTCAGGAAGCAACGCTTCTCGGGCTACGATGGGCACTGGTCAGCTTTGCATGGGTTTGCTCACTGAACAACAAGGGTGCTAGTGGGAGTGATCTTTCCTGGCAGTTGGTCGCGTGCGGGCTGATCTCGAGGATGAGCTTACAACGCCAACGTTCTTCCTGTTGAGCCTCGACACTCGCATCAGGAGTGTGATGTGCGACGATCCGTTTGTTGATGAGCATGAGTGGTGGCGGGTTTCTAACATGCAACAGATACCCTGGAAGTCATTTTCAGGCCATTCAGCCTGAAATATTAACTTAATGTAGCTTGCACTGAAAGTGCTCTAGCTGAGCACTGTCGTGGCATACTGGGCAGTGTTATGTTTTTCCGTTTCTTATGCGCCATTCTCGAGGCGCCTCTGAACCCTACGAAGTGGAGTGGCACTTCCTTTTCATAGTCTTCGGCGCGATTTGCTCCGTGTGTCCACGCGCACCTTTGAGCTGCATGTTTGCTCCCTGTCAAGAACTCAGGTCTCAGCCTCCCATTTGCTCGTTCCCTGCAACACCCCAGTAAACCGGCGTTCTCCATAACAATGCTCCTATAACCCTCAACACCCCCAAGTGCCTCAAACTCCCAGCCCCCTGCTCCTGCATTGAATCTACCCTCCTGGCCTCCGCATGCACCCTCTGTCGACACTGTGATATGTCCCAAGCTTCCAGTTTCCTCCCTGCTCGGCAAGTATCCTGGCCGGTTGTTAACAACGACCGGCGTGCTCGCGTCGCCTCGACAAACACGTCGCTCAAGAATGATCTTGCAAAGGCCAACGAGACTATTATGGATTTGGTCGAGAGCATATCGAAAAAATATGAGCAGTAACGCATCGCGTACATTCGTTTTTTGTACTGCCTTTACCAAGTATTGTCTGCAAGCACCCCAGAACGGGTGCGGTTGCAACTAGGAATTGGCACCTTGAGGTCTGTGAATTCATGGAAGCCATCCACGTGGTCCATCTTCTGTGGTGAAAAACTAACTGAGATGAACAATGGTGAGTGGAAGTTCCTGACAGACACTTAAATGAACGGGCTCACAATGTGCGGAAACGCATGCCTTGACACGTGCAGTAACGTGTTGTGTGGAGACACATGCTGTCGTGATCGTGACTGTATAGGCATGTGTGTCATCTGTGCAATCACGACTGCGACTGCATTCCTCCGCATTTGCCTAGGTCTCTCGTCCTGCAGCTTGTCTTTGTCGTATGGCTCGAACCTGCTACAACCAGAGCGTGGTTGAAACCACGTGATCGCACTTACTGCGGCAACCTGCCGCCTGACACACTTCCATCCTGACATGTCATTCACTGTGTCACTCGATCTTTCCTTGCCTTCTTGTCCCCTCATCCCTCCATCCCCTTATCTCTCAGTCCTCTCATCCCTCCGTCCCTCCACCCCTCCATCCCTTCGTCCTCTCATCTCCTCATCCCTTCATCCCTCCATCCCTCTGTCCCTCCATCTCTCCGTTCCTTTGTCCCCTTGTCCTGTCGTCCCCCATGTCACTGCACTTCTCTCTGCACACTCCCATCACTGCATCCCTCTGTCATTGCATCCCTCCGTTGCGATATCTGTCTGTCATTGTGTCCCTTCGTCGCAACATCTGCCCATTGCAATGTCTCTCTGTTCTCACCTCTCTTTGTTGCCTCTTCTCTCTGTTGCACTGTCTCTAGATTGTTGCGCTCCTCCACCACCACGTCCCTTTCTCACAATGTGTCTTCGTCGCCACGTCCTTCTCCTGCCACATCCCTTCACTGCAATGTCTGCTTGTCGTCACATCCCTCCGTCTTTGCATCCCTCCCTTGCAGCGTCCCTCTGTCGTGAATTCTCTATATTGCTACATTCCATTGAGGCATCTTGCCGTCTCTGCACACTTCTGATACCATGCCTCCCTTTGTCGTATTATTTGTCTCTATGTTTGTTTGCCTTGCTCCGTACTTCGATTTATTGCCGTCTGATGTTGTATGATATGGGTACATAGGGCTACCTCAGGGCTCCTGCTACACCCTTTTGCAGTTCCTCAAGGCTCATGCATCGGAGATCAGGGAAGAATTTAATGCCTTTGGTGACGAAGAAAACAGTGAACTCATTTCCGCCCACCTCGAGAGGGGGGAAGCTGGGAAGGGTGCCACGTACATATCTAACATTCAGGCCTCCAAGCTTGTAGACACGAAACTAAAGAGGGTACTGATGCTGGTACGTATTCTGTTCATTGTGATTAGTAACATTACTAATCATCGCCCCAGCTCGAGGATATGCATGATCTCGTCAGGACTGAATGGATACTCCTTGTGAGTTGTGGAGTAGCGCACCACACCTACTCACCCTCCGCGCACTGTACCCTAAACGTGAAGACGTGAATGCAGGGTGCCTCCCTCCAACGTATCGCTTCGATAAAAGCCACTGAGCTCATGGATTCCTTTATCAGCGTGGGACATGTCAAGATTATGTGTACACCAGAAACACATATGTTATTTGATGGTACACTGAATGCCATATCTGATCTATGTGTAGCTTCCACTGAGGTTATTGGCAAGGAAGTATGCAAAAAGTGTCGCGAGATGATCCAGACAGGTCTACGTGAGTCATGTTCGGTTTTCGTCTTTGCTATACCTAACACACCTCCCAGGAAAGCTCTTAAAGTCACTCAAACACCCACATATGGGTATATGCATAAACTATCCAAACTTCAACAAAGTTTTCATCTACAACCTGGGCATCGATCTCAAGGGCTGGCCCATACCTGGTCTGATTCATAACCCTGGCCTACTCAGCGTATTCCACTGCTCTGTCCTTCTGAGTGCACTTCAAGAGAATCACTGCTACTGGGTGAAGATGCCAACGGATGAGTGGGAGCAACGTGTCACTGACTTGGATCACCACGAAGCTAACGGCAAGCAGGTCTACAATCCCCGCAAGCCACATACCTGCAAGTGTCGGCGCATCAAGGAGGATGATGACGATCACGACAGCGCTGCCACTGCCAACGTTGATAACACTGATGCTGATGACAAGAATGAGGGCGAGGATGAAGACGTTGGAAACAAGGGCAAGGATCCCCACTATCGATGCAATAATGTGGCACTCTCCGGCATGGCGCCTGGTTCAAGTTCTGTAGCAAGCATGAATGCAAACAATGTGGCATATGGTGACTTTGGTATGCAGTTCAGCGGGGTGGGAACGTATGGTCCAGGCTATGACGCATTCCACACTTTCTATGATATGAACGACGTAGATTACAACATCGACAACTCTGATTGGGGTACAGGCTTTGACATGAGCATGGCTTCCGGCATGCATCTCCTCGATAACGACGGGCTTGCTTTTAACTATGATCAATAGAACCGTTGGTCTTACTATAGCTTCCTCAATGCAAGTGTTGTGTACAATGTACTCGCATCTTTAGTAGTATGTATGGCGTGTTCTTGTATTTATCCTTGCATAAACCTCAGATGTTATATGCAAGACTTGTAAGCAGGACAGTTAAACAATGACATCAGCATGATTTTGTCACGGCCCAGTAACGTCCATGATATCACGTGTCATGATGACTTCAAATCAGCACTGCCAGCAATCACCCCTTTTTACTAATAAAAAAGTCCTTGCAAAAGGTCAGAAAATGTTCACCTTTTCCACGCATTTTTCCTGTGAAAAAACTGTCTGAAAAATGTTAGCCTTTCTCAAGCCCTTTTCTCCAGTAAAAGTTGTACTTTTTCCAAGCCTTTTTTCTTGCCACAAATGTCAAATTTTACATGTACTTTTTTAGTAGGAAAACAGAGACTTTTCCATACACTTTTTCAAAGGCTTTTTTCTTAGAAAATGTCCAACTTTTCCATAGACTATTTCACAAGATAAAGTACAATGTTTACAGAACTTTTTCTTTGAGAAAATATATCCTTTTTT
>MU273956.1:0-14827 GCA_022160365.1 Vararia minispora EC-137 | reverse complement strand
GGGGGCAATGGAAGGTGGGATCATCGATCCCATGCTGATTTTATAATCAGCACATTTCAACTGGGCAAAAGCTGAATATAGTGAGCATATTGGGAAACCATTCTACTTGTATTCTGCTGTAAAATGTACTTGGATTAGCCACATTCATGACAACAATATTAAAAAAGAAATTTAAGCAAAGCTCAGCCTGAAATCAGCAACATCATTCGAGACGAACATGCTGAGTCCAAGAAGAGAATCAGGCTGGGTTCATTTTAATGGATGCTTTCATACTGAAGCCAGGTCAGGGCCCTGATGATCTCATCATGAAAATTGAGCTCATGCTGAACGCATGGCAATCCCATTGTAAAAATGAGCCCATGTTGATAGCATGGTGATATCATCATGAAATGAGCCCATGGCAAAATCACACAGATCCCTTACTAATCACAGTCAGCAAAAACTCGGTCTAAAGCACTTTCTGGATTCAATATATCCACTATAAATGGCATTGATGGGCTCAGACTGAGAAAAGGCTTGATCTCATTCAAAATGCATTCATTGTATGCCTACTACATCCATATTGAGTGGCAGCTTAATGGGCCTAATATGTGCACATGGCTGCCATGTGAAGCTCGTTTAGAATGCGTTCACCATGAGCTCAGTATGGAATCGTTGATTCCACGTTCCATTGCCTCCAGTGCCGGATCCTACGTGGTCTCGGTGCATCGGAGAACGGCGAGAAGGCGTAGGCCACTTGGCTGACAGCCGGCGGAGTCGGGGTTCGGCACGTCGATGTAGCTTGCTTGCTCGGTTCAGCTACGCTCCGCCAGGACCAGGCCAGCGAAGACGCGGACAGTTGTCACGAGTCGCAGGAGCGCATTATCTGCGTAGGACGGTGGAGGGAGGAGGGCGAATGATCGTTGTGAAGGGCCGGTGGGACATCGAACACTTTGAGTTGCAAATGGAACGGCAAGGTGCTAAGCGTTCGTTGCGTGCCAGAGGCTGGCGTGGAAGGACAAGGTGAAGGCAGGCTTGTCGCGGGGTGGGTGGACAGGCTCGATTCGACTCCCCAGCAGGGATATAACGCGAGTAGCTGACTACCGTTCCTCGCAGCACCGCGACATACGACACTTCTTACCACAGACCAATCTTCACGACAGCCACGGCACGAACCTCTTCCACTTCAGCCTCGACTTGCGGCGACCCCCCGCCTCGCGCGCGTTCTGCACGTGCCGCTCATGGTCCTCGCCCTTCTTGACGTAGATCCACCAGCCGGGCACAGGCGCGACGACGTCGCGCGTGCCGCCGGGCGACAGACGCGCGTCGCGGCTGTCGGACACGCGCGTCGCGACGAGGCCCGCGACCATCTTTGTGAGCGTGACGATGCCGTCGTCGCGCAGCGTGACGTCGACTTCGGCGTAGCCGCGCGCGATGCTGTCCAGGTCGATCGTCGCGTAGACGACGTCGTCGATGACGAGCGCGTGCGCAGGTCTCCGGCGTCCGTTGGGCGACTCGGTCTGTCCGAGTCCGGTGCGATGACGGTGAGCAGGGGCGTGTGCGGGAACGAGCGCGCACTCACGGTCTCGAGGGGCCCCGCGTTCTTGTCGAGCCATACGCCCTTGTCGCTGAAGGGACAGAACGCGGTGATCCAGCCAGAGACGTATTCGGGGCCGCTCCCGCCTTTAAAGTCTGCGACCTTCGTCCAGAACTCGATGTTCTCCTGTGCGTCCGGCGCGTCGAACGCGCGCACGAAGCGCGAGAGCACGGGCCGCAGCAGCGCGAGCCAGCGCGCGGGCTCGTCGCCGTACTCGGCTAGCTTGGCCGCGCGCCGGAGGATCTCCTCCCAGTCGCGGCGCTCGCCCTCGAGCGTGACGCGCGGGATGCCGCAGTCGATGCAGGCTTCGAAGGAGAAGTAGGCTTTCATCGTCGCCATCATGAGCACGGACGCGACGACGGTGTCCGTCGGCGTCGTCGTCGAGAAGCGCGGGAGCAGCCAGTCGCGCACGCTCGGATCCGTGATGTGCTCGTCCATCGCCTTTGTGAATTTGAGCGCGACGGCGGCGAAGTCGAGTTTGCCGTCGGTGAGCAGGGACACGACGAGGTGCTTCTTGCCTTCGTGCGCGACGAAGTGGTCGCGCAGGTCTTCGGCGTGCGCGTTTACGTACAGGTGGAATTGTCCGACGATCGCGAGCCAGATGTCGTCGGGACGCAGGGAGAGCGCGCGGTGCCGGTTGTACGCTTCGAGCACGGTCGTGATTAGGCCCTTGTTCGCCGGGAGCAGGTACGCGTCGGACTGGGCATTGTCGCCGCTGCCGAGGAAGGACTGCAGGATCTCGCCGCATGTCCCTAGTTCTTCGGGGCACGACTCGGCGAGCAGCTGGCTGGAGGCGTACTGGTGCGCGGTGAGGACAGGGTTTGCGCTGTGCGCGGCGGGCTTGAATGTCACCGGCATCTGTTCGCTGTGGGAACGCTGAGGACGCTGGATGCACGCGCGTGTGCTTAGGGGCTTAGCGGGGCTGGCCTGGATGGAACGCAAGGGCGATCTATGAGGCCAAGATTTTATACGGTACCGTTGATGGCAAAGCGCCCGAACGTGGATCTTCCCGGGAGGTCAGAAGATGGAAAAGAGGCGGTGCAGCAGAGAGAGCAGTTCCTAGCATTGAGAGGGGCGTGCGGGACAACTTTCACACACCATCCACGGTCTACTATTCAAGCAAGTTGTAGAATTCGACCTAGCGTATAGTCAGGCTCGGGGGCTTCGAAAGCTTACCAGATGGCACGGAAAGGGATTGATTTCCTGGCTGACGTGTCTATGTAAGTACCAACGCCTGCCGTGGATAACAAGATACATTTACCTGCGAATAGTGCGGGTCGACTTTCGTCGGGGGGCATTACTTCCCAGGCGGACGGCATATCCACGCGCACCAAAAGCCACGGCGGCAAGAGCTTTCCCGTCCTGTGCGTCGAAAACAATTCGTTACACGTGCTCCCATCTTCCTACTCGCACTCTAACCTAGTAAAGGCAAGATAATATGCTGTCTGTCTTCTCTGGAGAGACCAATTTAAAGTCGCCGATATTGAATTCGAGAAGAAACAAGGACAGCTGTCATTGTGGCCTCGGGCTCCCAGTCTGCTACCGATCAGGCCAGCGCTGACTTACGTACATACCCACAGATCACTTTTAGAGGGGTTGGGAGTTGGTCGGATTGTGCGAGATGCTCGAACGATTCGTCGCTTCTGGCTGGTGAATGCAGACCTTGAGCGCCATGACTGGCATCTCGCACGATCACATGGACGCTGTCCAGCGACGAACGCGACGCGACGGGCACAAGCGGCTACATACCCCCGTAAAACTGAGTTTGCTTGACCACCAGTGGCGCCGATTATTCAGGACGGCCACATCTCAGTCCATAGAGCCGCCGCACGACCTCCGAGAGTCCACCTCGATTCGCCGGCCACCCCCATTGTCTCATCTTTAAAGGAGGATTGACCACCACGTCCACAGAGGTATATACAAAGGAACAATGACTTGGTCTTTCGCGTGCAAATATAAACAGCCTCTGAGCATGACCGTTCCCCTTCGCCATCCCCATCCGTAGTCTTTCAAGCAGATCGTAGGATACAAAAGAAAATGCCTGGCCTACCTCAAATTTCCCTGCCGCAGCTCCGCAAGCCGCTGTCCAACTTCTCCCACATAATGACGAAGACGCGTGTCTCGGGCTTCGAGTCCGAATCGAGTTCAAGTGGTCACTCGTCGGATCGGGAGACCGTCGACTCCGACAATCTGCGCACGATCGCAGAGTTTCCGAGCGTCCCCCTCACAGTCGACAAGCCATGGGAGCATACATTTAAGGCATGCTTTCCGGGCTTACAGTGTGGCTGTGGCGCTAACAGAAGGTGGAGGTGGCGGAAATAGCTTGGGCGCGTGGTCTCAACGGAAAGTGGCGCCGCGTCATTATCGAAGACAACGGCTCATGGGACTTGGGCATTGACGGAGTGCGTAGCCTTTGGTCGCAACGCGACTAAGAATGAGAAATTGACGGGATGTATAGAAGCCGCAATGGACGTACCGTGCATCGTGGATGCGTGAGCGCATCGTCTTCCATGGACACTTCTCACCGGCTGAGGGGGAGCTCGTTCATGACACACCAAGCACACAAACGGAACTGGAAGAGCGCGGAGGGGTGATGGAAGATGTGCAAGCATCAAACGACGAGGTGGCAAGCCCGGAGAGTTTACTGGAGGGAGACACACTTGGGGACCGAAGTGAGGGAAAAGAGTTCTCGAGCGACGCGCGGTCGAGGACGGAGGAATGGTTGATCGCACAAGGATTCTGAAGAGGATGAGATGGTTTACAATGCTGCCAGCGCGACAATGGGATTGCATGGTCACGGCGTCCAGCAGGCACACGACGACTCCCACAGCTCATGAGAGCTCTTCATCCTGAAAACCCGCAGTGTGTGGGAATCGGGTATAGAACTCGGTCTACCGGCCTTAGAAAAGCAAAGGAGAGGGTGTAAGGCAATGGTAGACGATAAAACGCAACGTGACGCGCACGATCAAAGAGTCGGGACCGATCAGTGACCGATCCCGTCGGCACGCTGGACAGTTTTATTTAAATCAACTGGAAAAATATTGTCTTCGAATTGTCGCGCTCATCCGCGTCTATCGGTGCGAGGCCACGGAAGTCCCGAGCTCTTGTCGTTTTGTCTGGCTGTGCTAAATCCATTCGCTCAATCAGCTTTCCGCTCACAGTTTGCACGAGGTCTGTCAGCAATGAACGCGAAAGCGGACCCCATCTGACGGACGGACGGCCAGCTACAGCACCTGATGAACTTAGGCAGCCCTATCATGTCCGAGTCGAGCACCGAGAAGGATGTGTCGGCATTCATCCATGGCAAGGTACATCAAAGCAACGTTACGAGGACTTACTGTACACACGCCCACAAGAAGTTCAGGACTAAAAGACTCCTGCGACAGCTGTTGCCCGCGCGATAGAGCACTGGCAGCACACCGTGCTCCAGGTCTTTGGTCCTAGTGACGTCCAGTTGCACATGTCCTACGCTACACCTCCAGTCCTCTATTTCTTCTCAAATATCCACCATCCGGGCTGCGGCGCGATGATGTCGTCCTTTCCAGTCTTTGAGAACGTCTCGTCATCACTGCTGGAAACACGAGACGCGACGATACCCGCGACCATCGTCGTCTTAGTTACGTTCAAATCGTCGACCAGGATGACGTCGACGTCAGCATGTCCGTCCGCTATTTTGCTCGTACTGACAGGATGGTATACGGCGTTGTCGAGGATGAGTCTCCCAGATCTTGGGACCTGTCCGACCCACACGTTGAGCAAGCTCTTTCGAGCAGTCAATTACCACTTACTCGGCTTCCCTCGCTTGGTTGCTGCAGAGGACTCGCCGGATCTAGCAACGTGCTCCGAGCATCGTCGGGCTTTAACCCCAACCACCGGCCTTCTGGATTGAACGCACAGAATGCGGTAATCCATCCCGACAGGGTGTCGCCGCCGCTCATCGAATTATATTTGACGACCTTCAACCAGAAATCGATATTCTCTTCCGAGTCTGGCTCGTCGAACGCGCGTACGAAGCGCGACAGCACGGGACGCAGCAGCGCGTGCCATCGCGTCGGCTCGTCGCCGTATTCGCTCAGCTTCTCTGCGCGTCGAAGGAGCTCCTCCCAGTCCCCTTTTTCGCCCTCGAGCGTCACGCGCGGGATGCCGCACGCAATGAATGAGCTGTACTCGAAGTACGCTTTGAGCGTTGCCATCATGAGCACGGACGCGACGACTGTGTCATTTGGTGTCGTCGTCGAGAAACGTGGAAGGATCCAATCGCGCAGCACGGGGTCGACGACGTGCTTGTCTATCTCCTTCGTGAATAGTTGCGCCATGGCGCCAAAATCTCCCGGGAATGCTATAGTGAGGGTTTTCTTCCCCTCGTGCGCGACGAAGCTCTCACGGAGGTCCTCGGCATGTGCATTGACGTACAGATGGAACTGGTTCAAAATAGCGAGCCAGATATCGTCTGGCCGCAAGACAAGCGCGTGGTGGTTGTTGTGCGCATCCATGATCGTGCTGACGAGACCCTTTGCTGCATTTGTAAACCGCACGCTGGTCTGGGCTGCCGTAGAGCCGCCTAGAAACGACTGTAGACGCTGGCCGCGTCCTTCTGTATTTTCGGGACAGGCCTTTTCAACGAAGCTCTGTGCGGTTTTGAGACTGCCACTCCAGACAGATCTAGCACAGTGCTCGGCGGGTCTGAATGTAACTGGCATCTTGGTATGGGCTCGCTCTAGGTCGCGAGGATGAGCGTAGACTCGGAGCTTCTGGGCACAAACACACCTCTGTAGCTTGCAATGGGTGAAGCTCGTCCGTCCCTGCCACCTCAGGGAAATCTCTCTCTTTGTCTGCATACGAGCACTTTGATACTTATGCAAGGTCCCGGCCCTGGAAGCCGTGAGCTAGGTGGCTTAGGGTCTCACATGATGCAGCGCTGACTCTTACTAGGACGGACGATGTCCTGATTACTCGTGGAGAGCGATCACTTTATATAGCAATCCGTGCCATCGTACGAGCCGCGACCTTCAGACGGTTCACGAGGTGTGACACACAGGACCCCTGGGCGCAATCAGACAACATTCGACCTCCTACAGTGTGGGTATCGCCTTTGATAACGGCCTTTGTAGCGGTCAGCTGCAACCCCGCGGGGGTTCGAACTCTTTCCCAGAACTCAGAGTTCCTGTGCCTCGCGTATCCGAACAGACCTTGCTCCAAAGGGCGTGCAATTGTCACAAAATACCTCGAACCAAGGTGGTTCTGGTCTGAGAATAACACTGATGGTCGTCGTCGAACGAGTTCGCTAGCTCATGCGTATTTTGCCGTGCTTACCTGGAAGACTCGACGCCTGCTGTAACTTAGGAAGCAAACGGTGCCAAACTACGATAAGGTAAGTAAGCCTGTCTGGGTACACGTAACCACGATCCGACAGAATCGCAACAAGATGACTGGGCCATACAGTAGTAAGTAGAATCGTGACCACCCGTCGAGCGCATCGTCCGGCTTTGCCGGCGAACATCATTACGAAGGTGTAAAAAGAAGGAAGCGACAGTGTCCACGAGGAAGCGGGATTAATCGCGACCCGCGTGAACGCCCTCTTTCGCGAGACTCTGCGCGTTGACATGCACGTGTGTCGGCTTGTCGACGAGGTGGCAGACTTGGATCTCCTTCGTCCACGAGTGCTCCATGCACTCCTCGATGAGTGCGCGACGCTTGGGATCCGGTTCCAGCATGCGCCGAATGAGCGACCGGCAGGTGCGTGGAGAGAGATTGTTGATCGTCGGTGGGCACGCGCTCTGGGCTGGGTTCGCGCACGCGGCCGTGTATCCAGCGTAAAGCGGATCCGTAGACTGCGCGACGCGCCAGGGTAGCTCCTGGAACTGTAGGCAATAGTACACGACACCCACAGCCCAGATATCGACCAGGCGTGCATCGTATGCTACGGGAATGGGGGAGGGGCGAAGGGGGAGGCACCATAGATTAAAGGGGGCAGAGCGGGTGGAGGATAGAGCGGACGTACGCTTGCCCAGGAACTGCTCCGGCGCTATGTACGGCTCACTACCGCACAAGCCGGTGGACATGTGTACCGTCGCCTCCCAAGGTAGACGATAAACAGTCGAAGCACCATAATCACCGATCTGGGGCGTCAAAGCGTCGGCAACGACAACGCGCGCGCGACGAGGACTCGGCCTACCTTGAGGTGCCCCTTGGTGTCAAAGAAAATGTTCTCTGGCTTGATGTCGCGGTGGGCGACACCTTGTGAATGAAGGTACGCCACGCCAGTAAGAATCTGCTTGAAGCAGCACTCGATCTCGGCCGGTGCCATGTGTCCCTTCTTAATTGCCGCATAGAGGTCTCCACCAGAGCAGAACTCCATAACCTCGCACCAGTGGTTGTTCTCATCCTGAACGAGGTCGACTGTCTCGACAATATTCATGTGGTGCAGTGTCGAGGAAATGCAGAATTCCGCGGTGAGCTTCTTGACATACTCCTTCTCCGACTCGTTCTTCCGACGTTTGCGGAATTCCTACCGGAGATGTTCACCGATGAACAAAGCGAAGGATGAGTGGTACCTACCTTGACAGCGTAAAGCTTCTCCTCAGTACGGTCCCACTTGTGGACGAGACGAACGACCGACGTCGCACCCTTGCCGATCGCGACGCGATCGCAGACGCCGTACTTTTTGGATAGACTCTGCGTCGAATCGCCGGCAACGGATCGAGCCCCGCCATCCGAGTCGCTCTTCTTGCTGCTGCCAGTGGAGCGCTGAGAGCTCTTCCGGGAAAGCTTGGGCCCAGACCCGAGAAGTTTCTCCAGCGTGAACTTGCCGCCGCCACCGCCATCAGAGATAACGGAAGGAGGACGTTTCGGCGGCACAGTCGTGAGCGGTGACACAGCAGCGGAGCCTTTCTTGGGAGTAGGGACGGTGAGCTTAGTAGAGTCGACACCGCTAGGAGGCTTCTCAGCGGCCTGCGCACGTAAGCCATTGACATCTGGACGGTTCCCGGATACGCTCGGCGCACGACTGGGGACCTGGCTCGGGGCAGCAC
The DNA here is from genome assembly GCA_022160365.1 of Vararia minispora EC-137. Lineage (NCBI taxonomy): Eukaryota > Fungi > Basidiomycota > Agaricomycetes > Russulales > Lachnocladiaceae > Vararia > Vararia minispora. Next base: position 6,220 of record MU273956.1, on the reverse strand, counting down.
TGGGCGGACGCGTCGAAGGCATGCTCCAACTACCCGATTCGGTGGTGGGCGAGTCGGAGGGGGAGGGTGCAACAGAGCTCGCGGTTGACGTCAATGGGTCCTGGAGCTTGGAGGGAAGGACTATAATGCGCTCGAGATCATGGCGGGTGCGGCCCGGCTGCTTCTCGAGAGCGTTGGAGTCCGGGGGTGGGATGGGGACATGGCCGCGTTTCTCGTGTGCATCGGGATGAGGGGCATAGTCGTGCTTGAGGATCTCCGGCCTGGGCTGGGAGAGAGGGGGTTTTGGAAACGAGGCAGGGACGGGGGTGTGGGACTGAGGGGTCAGAGTGCTGACGGACGATGGAGGAGGCTCTGAGGCGTCCTGGCCGTCGCCTTCTGATACATCCTGAGCAGTCTCCGGGGTGGTGCTTGCAGCCATGGTTGTACGAGAGGTATTAATGGGAGAGGTGGCGAGTAAGAAGAAGGCTGAGCTGAGAAGAAGCGGGGGTTCTATGGAAGCAAGCGACGGAGAGGAAGATGGGGACGGGCGGACTCTGGACGGACGGTCGCGGGTGGGCGATCAGTGAAAGATCTCGGGGGGAAGCAGTTTATAGCATCATTGTCGGCTGTGTGGCGAAGGAAGAGGGTAGGGAGGGGATGGTGGTGGTGGGTGACAAGGAGGATGAAGACCTGACAACGACCGGACGACGGCACGGTCAAGTCCTCGAAGCACGGGCACAGGACAGATCCAGCCGCCACTCAGAGCAACTGCGTTCCTTTCCGGGACTGATCACGTAAGCCTTCCTCCAATTCCTGCCCAATTTTTCCTTCCCCTTCGCCATGGGTATGCGCAACCCCCGCCAAACCATGCGTCCAGGGCGGATCACCGCGGTCCGGTATCCGGCGACTGCGGACGTCCGGATAACCCCCTCCTCAACAGAAAGTCGTGGCAAATGACCCTTTCCGTCCCTCTGAAATTCGTAGAAAAAATGGGGAGGCTAGCTATATACCATATATAGGGCATAGTAAGTATAGAACACTTCTATGTCAGTATAATATCTCAGTACCTGTATCCTGAGGCTATGCATATGCACGCAAGTAGAGTTTCTACCTCTTCCGAGTCTTCTCGAACCAAGGATATAACGGAAGCGACCTGAGATTACTCTGGCGATGCCGAGGCGCCGCCAGGCAGCCGCGCGAGCCAGCCCTGTCCTATACTAAACTATATACATGCGACGGCATGAGAGCCAGGGCCGCAAAATCGTAAGAGGGGGCATGGGACCAGTGTGGTGGAGTATGCTACAAACTAGTCTGGGGGAGGGTGCGAGCACCTGGGATGAAGAACTGTATGCTCTTGACGGAACTGGGCAGGGGAGGGATGCAGGTCAGGATGTCAGTCCGGGAAGAGGAAGAGCCTGTTGCGCAGGGCAGGGGCGGGGGGCGTCCTCGAAAGTGAACGCCAAGGGGTTATCCTCGTAGAATTTGGGCAGTTCTTCACCCAGGTCACTAGAATTCTTCAAGAACTCGAGGAAGTGGGGTCGTCGCAGGCTCGTGTAGCGAGAGCATGAGTTCAGGATATGTGCGTGCATTTGCAGGACTCTACACTCTGGGCACATGCGGTCTTCACGCGGGAATAACCGGACGTGATACTCGCCCGTGGGGGCATGGTTGGGGATCACCCTGGCAATACGCGTGGCAACGGTGTTTGAGTTGCCGATCTTGCGGTTGCAGAGTAGGATGCCCCCTTTTTCGGTGGGCGGGTGAAGGTGGTGCCCCACAAGGAACTGGTGGCCGCGGTGCAGGGTGTGCCGGGCAAGCAGTCGGCACTCTCGGGATGCCTTCTCGGTGATGAATCAGTGCTGGTATGCCACGGTCGTGACATCTGGCCAGGGTAAGGTGCGGGCACGATGATTCACCCGCTGGTCGACCTCCGAGTCTTTGTTAAGGGGGATGCCTGCGCGGCCAGGCACGCAGTACAGGTAGTTTCTACCTGCTCTCAATCCTCATCCTCGTCTATGCGTTACTGGGAGCGACTTTGGCGAAAGGGACAAAGATGCTCAAGAGGAGAGCAGGGACGGAGGGAGAGTAGACAGAAGCCAGGCGTGAACCGATGGCATGCAGTCGCAGGGGAAACCCGTTAAGAGGATACAAGTGTTTGAAGGATTATGTATCCGGCCTCAAAGAACCCTGCCCATGCTTGCGCAGAGAGGTTGCTCGGCAAGCGATCAATCACATCGTTTCCCATGTCAAATCAGCTCTCAGTACTAGTCCTTCCTTGGCAATCGGGTGAAAAGGAAAGAAATTAGTGGAAGGACAAAAATGAATACGAGAATTTTGAATAAGAGTGGTGGTCGAGTTGAAAAGCAGAAAGACTGAGGAGCACGGGTCTGCATCTGCAAATCACCTAGCGATGTCCTGGAGGGGCCATGTATCTCTTGTGACTGCACACATGCCTAACTAATTTCCATACTGGACTCCGTTTCCTGTGCGCTCTCCATTTGGCCGCACCTCCGGTAGTTCATGCCAAGGTTCATGCCGCTGTTGTACTTCGCTTGGATTTCTTTGGCATAAAGCAGAATGTGTGGGAAGAGAAAAAAGATATTAGCATGAAAGAACTTAGGGTATCGGAAGGAGACAAAATGGGGATGCAAGATGAAAACCGGAGGGGAGGGGAAGCAAGTCCACCGGACTGTGACACAGATGGTCTGTCAAGATTGGCTGTGATGACATCATCCATGAGTCATCCCGGCCGCACTCGCGCGTCGGACCCCCTCATCTTGGCTAACTTTGAAATGCATCTCCTCCTTCATTTCCTCACCTTTCTTGGAGAATAAGAGATTTTGAGAACCAGCATCACTTTCCTAACGAGGTCTACTAAACAGTTTTTTTGTAGAGCGACATTTTTAATTTCGATATAATCTGCCCATCCCCCATGCGAAGCGTCTAGTAGACTTTGTGCGCACCATCACAAGCATAATTTTAGTATGCTTATATTTGGAAAAGGCAATTCTTCTGAATTCCTGAATCTTTTACAGCGAGTCGCCACCCCGAGAAAAGGTTATCCGCGTCGGTAGACCGGCCGTGAGTGCCGTCGGCATTTGCCGCTTGGACACATCACGACGTGATTTGGCTGGGTGTTGCGCATACCCATTCGCCACGCCCCCGCCTCTCGGCCGATGCCCTTCTGCCCCCCGAGCGCACTATCTTCACGCCTCGCCACGGCCAGTGTCCACCATTTTTCCTCCAGCTCTCCTCGTGCTACTGACGTGAGTCTCTTCACGTCACAATGCGCGTTTTTCGCCGTTCGCTTTCAGTCTGTGTTTCGATCTGCCACGCCCTCCCGTGCGGCCGCTTGCTTCAATATCAACACAGCTCGCACCAACCGTCCGGTGAAACCAAGCTCTGAGCGCCACGGTCAGAAGCCGCTGAAACTTTCCTGCTCAGCGGGAACTCAGAGCAATAACATTTGTATTCGGCGTGGTTATCCTACGTCACATGCTTCGCGCCTGTAGCAAGAACGTGTGCAGTCTGCGGAAAGAAGAGAATAGCCCAGACGTCATCGAGAACCAAAGAGCAAGGGCGAGACAACAGCAAAAGTCAGCCTGCAGGAAATTGTAAGTCATCGCAAACAAGTAGTGTAAGCAGCCAAGACCGCAGAAAGAAACAACCAGCTGTTCGTTGACGATAATGCCGACATGGTCGCAGAGGCACAGAAAGACGATTTCCCAAGAAGCTTTGCGAAGCACGCCACAGTGATCCATACAGCTTTCCGATTGATGATGATGAAGAGACAATTCCGAGATAAACATAGATCGAACATAAATTGACCTTCGGGCTCGGAAGGAAAGGACAAGTTCTGAGCCGGTTGATCCGAAGCAACAAGGAATAAGCCGCGGCAAAGCCCGGTGGCAACTGTACAGTTGATGACAAGTGCATCCGAAGGATAGGCTCTGGTCCCGTGACTCTGGACCCGCCCACACAACCCTTGCTCGTCGTCGTCGCTCGTAGCGATTCCTTCAAGCTGTCAAGCCTGTGCGTCCCCGCCGTCGCTATGCTTCCCCCTTGCCCGACGCTAATGGATTTCGTTCATTAGCTCAAGATGGTAAACCTTCGTTCCCAAAAGCGGCTCGCCGCCTCCGTCGCTGGTGTCGGCAAGCGCAAAATCTGGCTTGACCCTAACGAGCAGAGCGAGATTGGCGGCGCCAACTCACGGGCACATATCAAGAAGCTCATAAAGGAGAACCACATCGTCATCAAGCCCACCAACGTCCACTCCCGCCAACGCACGCTCGAGCTCCTCGCCGCCAAACGCAAGGGTCGTCACACCGGCCATGGTAAGCGGAAGGGTACCGCCGACGCCCGCATGCCTTCAAAGGTCCTTTGGATGCGCCGTCAGCGTGTTCTTCGCCGCCTGCTCCGGAAGTACAGGGAAGCGGGCAAGATCGACCGTCATCTGTGCGTCCTCCACCATCTATCATCTGCGCGCTTCTCACGAAGCTCCCGTCCCCTTTCCTATACCTCTGCAGCTATCACTCGCTCTACCAGAAGGCCAAGGGTAACGTCTTCAAGAACAAGCGCGTTTTGATGGAGTACATTCACAAGGCGAAGGCCGAGAAGACCCGCACCAAGGTTCTTTCTGACCAGATGGAGGCCCGCCGCGTCAAGAACAAGGTGCGTAGCTACAGTGTCTCTCAATCCTCTTCTTATGCTGCTTTATAGGCTGCTCGGGAACGTCGCGCAGCCCGCGTTGCAGAGAAGCGTCAGGGCATTTGGGCAGTTGAGCACGAGGAGGCGAAGGAGTAAGCGCGTTGATATCTCCCCGCTCTTCACCTTCATTGTTCTCGCATCGTTACTCCCTCTCGATCGTTCTCCATCCCTCCATTTCCCTGTATCCTATGCTATGCTGCATGCCATGCCCACCACAACACGCCTCACGACAAAGAAAGTCGTCAGGCTCGCATGTATTCATCGTGTGTCATCATCTGTATTGGTTATGACTCCGAGTCCCGAGGCCGAGTGCCAGCGTTAGATGAATCGTTGGGGTTCGACAAACTTCATGGAGAAGTCGTAATCTTTTAGCAATCGCTGTCGCTTGAATGACCACCGAGAAGAAACAGGGAAATGGAAGACATGCCTGAACAATGACTGGTAGCGATCTCCCCATCCATTCAGATCTGCCATCATTTTGAAAACGTCTAGTCTTGCCAGATGGTACACCACCGATATCCCCGCGTCTTTACAGCCTCATTTCATCGCGGGCGCGAGGTTGAGATGAATATTGTAGTGTCTTGAGCATAGCTATGTCAGGCATCGGGTATCTAGTAGTAGTCAGGTCAGAATGAGTCTTGCCAAGCCCTCTGTCAAGGCTCAATGGTCTAGTAGTATGATTCCTGCTTCGGGTTTATCCCTCACCGTCATGGTGATCATATGCAGGAGGTCCCGGGTTCAATTCCCGGTTGAGCCCCTTTTTGCGACAGTCAGATCCCCTATGTTATTACAACTGCAACGAGAGACAGCTGGACGGCTTTATTAATATAATCTATCCTGGGCTGGTTAACAAGCGGCTGTCTTTTCGGATCGAATCTCAACTTTTGATTTTTGACCCTCCTTCACAGCACGTCTGCAGTAGCCGATCGTGCGACATACCTCCGGCATTGATTACTTTTCATGGACCCTGGATTACACTTCAATAATATGTGCGCGCGCATAGAGCGTGCTGCTTCGAGACCAATTCCGAAGCATACTCACTCATTTCCCTCGTCCTTCTTGAGGTATGTCCATCATTCCTCGACTGGCATGGTAATGTCGTAGAGATTCCTAAGCCTGTTTCACGGAGTCCTCCTCACCGTACGCGAAGGCTCCCTGGATGCCTCTCATGAGCACGGTTACGCATTCTGTAGGAGCTTTGTGTCTCAGCGCAAGTTATAGAGCGCGATACGGGTCGATACGTTTTGACTACACCTAAGACACCACCACCCACCCTAACCTAGGGTTTTATATTATGCCTCCCCACTAATTGCTGGCGACCCCGACGACTTCCTTGGCCGCCTTCCCCATCCTCCCTTCTTCTTCTCCGGAGCACCACCACCCTCCCCTTTTTGGCTGCCCAACTCAGCCCCCTCCGCCCCACACCTATGGCTGGGAGGCCCTCCTGCCTCGCCATCTCCTCAATGCTGGTCACCTGACTGGCCTACCCACCCGTGCACAGACCCTGTGCCTTCCCCTTCCGTCCTGTCCAATG
>MU273954.1:0-14875 GCA_022160365.1 Vararia minispora EC-137 | reverse complement strand
CATGCCAATATAATCAAGGCAGCCTGCGACCTGACCAAAGCAACTCGTGACCTGACCAAAGCAACCCGTGACCTGACCAAAGCAGCCTGCAACCTGACGAAGTCACTCACAATTTATGGACCAAGTGCTCAGCACTCAGATACAGCTGTAGTATGTAGATATAAAAATAATTAGAACAGGTTGTAGATACTGCTTCTGTAAGCTAAGAAAATAAGGTGGAACACAGACAGAGAATATATTTTTTGGTATATCCTCGGAGGTAAAGTACACGCGCGTGATCGAACTACGGACCACGGACCACGGACGACGCGCGAGTTATTTTCAACGATAAATACCGTCATATCCTTCGCTATTGTTCGCCAGATACGTCCGACGCAAGTGATTGCAGAGTAATTGGCGTGAGAAGGAAGACGCGCTGGACGCGCTGGCGCCGCTGAGGGATATCGCAAAAGACGGGCAGTGCGTCAGAGCGTGATAAGTTGATAGGATCTTCGCTGCCTTCAAGTTGTGGGGCGCAGAGCAGCGGGAAAGGTCGCACGCATAGTGACTCGTTGGGGTGACGCTCACATCGCAGGTTCTACACGCAAAGAACGTTAGACAATGATGATCAGACGGGTTTTCCGCTGAAGGTAGGAATAGTCGAAGGCATATAGCTCGTTTGTCACTGTAGTTTGACTCAGCATGCTAGCTGCAGACGTGGAAGTGAGCGAACCGCAAGATGTCCAAGAAGTGCCGTATCGCATACTGTACAGCTCCTTCCACGTATTTCAGTGCTGATAGCTTGTCGGAAAGGCGGTGATGCTCGTAAAGATGCGCCGTGGCGATGATGTTATTGCTTTCCGCTTAGTCGAGGATACGCAGAAAGAACGAGATAAGGCGCTTCATGCAGTAACGCTTGTGCAGTGCACGAGAAAAGGTAAGGGTAAGGTGGAAGAGATAACAGACTCGGGTCGAAGGAGAGCCGCGCTGCGACCACGAGGATTACGCACGGCGGCGCTGGGCAAGGCGCCGCACGCGAGCTTCGTCATCACGTTGAGTCATTCCTATCATGTGATCGTGTTTCATCTGCCTTGCACCGCCTGAGCGCAGGCGTCCGACTCGCTTGCATATATAGCGACCATTGTCCCCTAGCTCCCTCTTCAAGCTGCCCTCGACATCGTACCTCAGCAACGTTCCCTCGAACTGTCTGGCCTTCTGTACAGGATTCAAATAGAGCACCGTTTTTCTGCTGCTTTCTTCTGTGACGACTCTCGCTTCCCTCCGAGTCAACCTGAGGGGTATCACTTGCGGTACAGGGTGTTCAAATTTTGCCTGAGGACGATCTACTCATACAGCGTCCTACTTATATCGTGGTTGCTTCCGCTATCTCCACGCCACGTTAAAGTCATTCTGCCTCCCGATGAACGGACCAGGCAAGGGACGAAATCGGACGGCTGTGCATGTCCTGCCTTGCTGTGCATTCTACAAATTTCCCTATGCTACCTATCAAGGTCTCTCGAATTCATTTCCGTTCAGAACAAGTACATTTTTATCCCTCTTGCGCCGGTCGCTTTCTGCGTACAGTCTGGTCCGTCCTCTTGATCTGTGCCCGCGTATGCCAACCTGTCGTTCTTGCACGCACCACGTCCCGAGACCTCTTTGATTTCTGACGGGCTTCAGTCAACTAGCAATCCTTGCAGTGCTCGTGCATTTTTACAGCGTTCATGTCTACGTGAGTGAGTCACATCTATTATCGCCACGACCGCACAGGTTTCCAGTATCAACGATGCTGTATGTCCTTCTTTTGTTCACTGTGTATCTCCTTTGTCCTCATCTTACCTCCACATGGTTTCATCGCATAGCGGTGGTGAAGGGCCCACATCCAACTAGAAGAATATCGAATTGACACGGCCTCCCGAAGCTGCCTCCCTCTAGTTTGCGAGTCACTAGTCTTTTCCCTGTTTCTTTTGACTAAGCGAAAGTATTGTTTGGTGCCATTGCCCCAAGCACGTTCCAGCTACTGCACCACTGATGGTTTCTGATGCGCTGGGCTGGAGTGGATGGCTTTGTAGTTCGCCCTTGGGGCAATTTAGTAGCCACTCACTGCCTCACATTTCCAAATCAGGTTAATCCTTGACTTAGAGCTTTCCCTGTGTCCTTGTCATCCTTCTGCCGCTTCCATACCCGCATTCCACGTATAGCATGCTGGATGGCCAGAGTGAAATCCTACCTCTGGCCACAGTGATCGAGCACGTTGGCGATGCCCCCATAGTATGCCCCGTCAGAGTACTTTAAGCTGAGAACTGCCGTTCATATGCGACATTGCCACAACCCTCCCCTTCCTCGCTACATGCACATTCCTTTATCCACGAAGATCTCTCAGCGTCTTGAGCGTCGCAAGGGAGGAGGCGGAAGGGGTAGCAGCGGCAAGTCGTCGAGCAGGTCGAGTTCCGACTCCGGCTCGGGATGTAAGTCTTTTCCGTGCCGTTGCTTGTCGATCGCGAGTTCATGAACTTCACCAGCTTCGTCAACATCGTTCTCAACTCCCCATCTCGTCGGCGGAAAGTCGAGTGCATCGACGTATAGCGACGGTGGAGGCAAAGCCTCGAAGATCAGCAGTGGCCAGTTCGCTGGCCGCTCAATGGGCGGCGGCTCGCGCGCCTCCGTATACGGCACAAGGTTCGTCTCAGCATGTTCGCTTGGACCGTAGTGTACTTACCGGCCACAAGCATGTACGGAAGCGGGTACCCCGGAGAGTCGCCGAGTATTCGCGGCGTCTCGGACAAGGGCTTCCCTTACTACTTCTACCCCGTCACTTGGAACACCAGCCCATATCCGTACTACCCGCCGTATCTGCACACAAGCGGAGAGGTATGCCATCTCCCAGCACCGAATTTCTCTCCCTAACGCCGAATTACAGTACGGAGGCCCAACGAACAGCTCTCGCCCGGGAGGCCCGCTGATGCAGGCGGCGTTTGTCTCCGCTACGACAGGCACAACGCTCTACTTCGTCGCCGACAACAGCACCGTGTCGAGCCTGCTCCCGATAGTGCTACAGAACTGCTCTTCCACCTTGGTGCATCTCGACAACACGACCTCCTCGTCCACCGCGCTCCCGTACGACGCCAGTAACGCAAGCAGCCCACTCGCGGAGGAGGCCGTGCAGTACTTCCGCGCGAGCTCAGCGGTCCTCACGCTCAGCGGGTACAACAATACCGTGGCGCTGGCCGCGAATGCGAGCGCGGGCGCGGCACCGGCCTCGTTCCCGTCTGGCGCAGACCTCGCGCTCCTGAGCTGCCTAAACTATACAATCGGCCAGGCCATCCTCCTCGTGGACGCACCGAAGGGGATGTCTGTGGGCGACATTCTCAAGTGGGTCTCGTTCGGTGTCGTCATCCTCGTCGGTCTCATCGCGGGCGTGCTCAAGACCTTCTGCGGGTGCGGTTGAACCGCGTCTCTTCTCTCTCTTGTTTCTCGGAAAGCCTATACCCGTTTCGCCTTGCCTTGCTTTGCCTCGTCTTGCTTCGCCTTGCATAGACTCGTACACCTCCGACTATAGCATAGGAACCCCGTACTCGTCTTGACGCTCTTTTCTCGAGGATCACCACACACAAGTTTCTCCTTACGCATTAATTTCCTTCTGACTTGTCGACATTTCACTCCGAATTCCGTTGTATCCATACTTCCAGTGTTTTGCATATCAGGTGCTACCCAGGATATCTCCCAGCCGCCCAGGACTCCTTGCATCTCTTCTATTTCTCACGCGCGTACTCTTCTAGATCTATACCCCATGTCCTAGCTTGTATCTTCTATAATTCCGCGTTTCCGATTCCATAGTTCAACTTGTAGCCTTTAGCAGTCCCTTCTTGTGGCCTTGTAGTAGTCGTCACGGTCTAATTCCAGAGCAGGTGCTTTTTTTTGTTGAGCGTTCCCTGAAGCGAGCGCGAAAGCGGATCAGAGGAATCTGGGATACCGCGAGCCGTCGTCAACTATCTCGACATTCCTCGGACAGAGAGATGTCCCAGCGCTAAGTGACGCAACCGGCGCAAGCTGGAGACCAGCGTCACCATTGCGCGCACGAACCCTAACCCACGCACGCGCCGCGGATTTTCAGCCCGTGTCTTCGCCTGTTCTCGCTCCCTCTTCCACCTTTACTTCGGCTTCCTCGCCCAGCACAACGCCAGCCAAAACATGGCAGAAACCTACGTGCGCGCCGATGGACGCGCACCATCTGACCTCCGCCCAATCACGATCACCTTCCCGCGCCTCGCGCGCGCCGACGGCTCCGCGCGCTTCGCCTTCGGTGCGCTTCCCTCCTCCTCCTCCTCCTCCGCCTTGCCTCTCTCTCTGACCATAGCCCTCACCATAACCGCACAGGCCCCATCTCAGCCCTCGCCTCGCTCTCCGGCCCCTTCCCCGCCCCGCCCGCCGCCGAACACCCCTCCGGCGCAACCCTCGACATCCTCGTCCGCCCCGCCTCCAACATCCCCGGCCCCAGCGCACGCACACACGCCGCCGCACTCCGCGCAGTCCTCGAAGCCGCACTCGTCCTCGCGAGGTGTCCTCGGACGCTCGTCAGCGTCGTTGTGCAGGCGCTTGGGCATAGCGTGGGAGCGGGAGCGGGGAGAGGCAGAAGGGCGGGAAAGGGCCGCGAGGACGTGTTGATCAACGCCGCCGCCTGCGCCGCACTCTGCGCGGCCTCGCTCCCGCTCCGCGGCGTTCCCGTCGCTCTAAGCGTCGCGTGTCTCCCCGCACCGACTGCATCCGGCTCCGGTGCAGCCATCCTCGTTCTCGATCCTACGGATGCCGAGCTCGCGGCGGCCGGTGCGGCGGGGTGTTTCGCGTTTGTCGTTGGGCGGGGCGCGGCGGTGCCTGTGTGGATGGCGTGGCGTGGGGAGGGGGTCGTGGAGGCGAGGGAGGCGGCGAGGGCGGGAGTGTGGGGGGTTGTGGAGGAGGTGAGGAGGGCGGTGGGGAGGGAGTTTGGGTATGAGGGGGTAGGTGTGCAGGTGGGGAGCGTGAAGGTTGCGGAGAAGGCGGACGAGGACGAGAAGATGGAGATTTGAGGTGTGTGGGGGTTTGGATGATGCGGCTTTTGACGATGTAAAGGTCGATTCTCCAGCAGGAGGAAGTTGGGCCGGCGTGCGCGATGTTCATCTTGTATTCGGGAAGTACGTCGTGTTCTCCGTCTCGTTCGCGTTCAGACTTTTAAATGTTGTCCGTCCCTTTGCAGAACGTACAGCGCCGTGCATCTCTGAGCTGGTTCACGGAGCGTCTCGCGAAGACACGAACATCCGCTGAAAAGCCGACATATTTTGGCTCGGGGACCCATCGCCGCCGCCTCATCCAAAAGAGGACACCGATCGTCCGGAGGTGCGCAGAGTTCCGTTCATCTACGCCTTGGAAAGGTTCTGATCCAGGACTGCGGTTCATCTCTTGTCCACCAGTGTAGTTGGGTCCCCACGCTAAGGGTTGGGGCACTAGTGGCACTGCGTGTGCTCAAGGGTCGTCCGAAGCACCTTACCGGGCCGTAAGTCCGGTGGAGCGGGTGTAGCCTCGCACGCGCGCATTTCCTTGTTTCTTCCTCCTACACCACAAGCCGCCAGCGCATAGCCGTTCCCACATACTCATCACCTTCAGAGTCACTCCATGTTTCTTTATCTCGTCGTCCCAGCCCCCATAGCAGGACTCGCATCGCGCTGTATCCTATATGTACACGTGCCGAACTGGGTCATTCTCCACCCGCTGAGCGAACCGTGGCGCACGGGCAAGGCTCGCCCACCCGAGCTGCTCGCCGTTGCCCGCGTCTGTCTCGGCTGATGCCGGGCTCACCCCTCAAAGCTCAGCGCGTGCTCCAGCAGCAGACGACAGTGGGAGTCGATATCGCAGCGCGGTTAGCGCGTGGAAGTTGGCGTACAGTTGACGTCGAAGCCTTCTGCGTCCGCCTCGTGTCATGTAGCGTCCTGTAGCGTCCATCACGGTCCCTTTCCCCCGCGAGATCGCTTTTCATCTTACACCCGGGCACACGATGAGGAAGGGGATGTAGGAAATGAAAGAGCGGTTCCGTTGATCAATTGGGGTTGGGCGTACCGCGGGTCTCTCGGCCGTCCTGTCTGTGTGGCACCGCCTGTGTGCTGTACGATCATCTCGGAGCAGCACCAGTATAAGGACTACGTGTGTTGGAACTTCCGGGGGATGAGACGTACGGGAGGCATATAAAAGCTGGGCACGACCCGTGCCGCAGCGCCTCGTGGCGGCTCCAGCTGATCTCGACGAAGGTCGAGTCCAAGACTAAGCACACTCTCAGGCTTTCTGCCCCCGTCCACGTCGATCGTCCCGTCGTCGACGTCGTCGACGATGAACGTCGACCCCGCCATGCCGCCGCTCCTCGACCGGCGCGGCAGCCCCCCGACGGCGCCGTCCGCCGCCTTCCTCCCGATCCCGGCCTCGAGCGACCACCGCGACCACTACGACCACCACCACCGTCGCCGCCGCCGCGCCTCGACGGGCAACGTCGACGCCGGTCTGCCCGCGTCCGCGTCCGCGCCGTCGTCGCCGTGGCCCCCCGGCCGCCCCGGCCACACACCGTACCATGCCGTCTCGCCCAGTCTCGCCCCCAGCGACTCTATCTCCGCCTCCGCGCCCATCCCCGCGTACGCTGCCTACCCCCTCCCCGGCCCCGGCCCCGGCCCCGCAGCGTACCCCGCACCACCCGCCGTGTATCCCGCATCGCCCGCAGCGTACCCTGCACCACCCGCAGCGTACCCAGCACCACCCGCAGCGTACCCCGCGTACCCCCTCGTCCCGCGCCCGCCGTCGCCGCCGTGGGGTGCATTCGAGGACGACTCAGGGACATACGAACCGCGCACGGGCTCGAGCGCGTTCAAGCATGCGCCGCTCTGGCCTGCACACACCCACGACAGCTCCCCAGGCCCCTCCGCCTTCACACATTCACCCGTCGTCCCGCCCACCCCGCTGTACCCACCCAAATCGCCGCTGTACCCGCCCACCTCTCCGCCCGCTGCTCCCCTGCCCGTCGTCTACCACGTGCCCGCGCCGTCCTCCGCCACACCGCGATATATGCGCCGCGCGTCGTCCGAGGCGCCCATCCAGCATGCCCTCGACACCGTCCAGGCGAGCGCGCTCGCGGACGTTGCCGATCGTAGGTTCTTCGATCGGCCTGGGAGCTGGAGACCGGATTTCCACATGCCGAGGACGGGCCTCGAGGTCCTGTTTCCGAAGAGGCCAAAGTCGATTTCGAGGGGTGAGCGTGTTTTTTTTTTCCCTGGGGGGGAGGGATAAGGGCTACCGTGACGAGCCTTCCGTTTTTGTGCGGATGACGACTCGTCCTGCTGCTCGACTGCCCGTCCGACTTCCTCTCACGCGCACCGCGGTCCACTAACGCGCTCCCCAGCGATCTCCGAGCGAGGCCCCTACGAGCTCAACAGTAAAATCCGGTACGCCGCCCTGCGCGAGCCGCCCGTGAACTACGACCTGCGCTTCCCGCCCTCCGGCGACACCAACGCCCTCCACTTCCGCGACCTCCGCCGCCGCCCGACGCCCATCGACCTCTCCTCCTTCGCCACAGAGCCCCCCGTCCCGCTCATGCGCCTCTACCACCCGCGTCTACCCTGGTACATCGACGTCGTCGCCTCGTACCCCGTCGGCGCGACGCTGCAGGACGTCTTCAGCGCGCTCTGGCGCTTCCTGCACGCGCGGATCCAGCGCAGCGATTTTTACAATTCTGCGGTGACGGAGGAGGAGCGCGCGAAGATTGCCGGCGCGTTTCATGCTAGGTGCGGAGAGGATAGGGCCGGGGTCGCCCAGGGCGTCCGGCGCGTCGATTTCCTCATGCGCGAGTGTATGTTCCTTGGGCTCAGTAAGGGCCGCGACGGGATGTGGGAGATGCGGACGCGGAAGATTTAGGGTGTGCTGCGTGTGCAATGTTCGGGTCGGCGTCACGTATACCTTTTTTTTGCAAATGTATGTAGTTTTAGAGCGCGATGCTGCGCGTGCGGTCTGTGTTACACGTGTGTGTGTGTGTGTGTGTGTTCGGTCGCGAGGCGTGCGCATAACGAATGTGTGCTGGGCCGGACTTGCATTCAAGGATCCTGTGTGCCCACTCACTATCTGAAGTCAAGGGGCGGAGCCAGTCCCGATATCACGACCACAATTTCAATAGTCAACATGGAGAACAGGATATACTACAACCCGACACACTCCCGCCAGCCACACTATGCGACAACCCCGACCTCCGCGAGACACTGTGCAGCCTGCGTCAGCAAGATTCCGCAGACACAGCGTACGGACACACCTGCAGTAGATACGGCTCGAGATCCTCCACGACCGTCTCCTTCCGCCTCACCACAAGTGGACTTCCATCGCCCCCGACAAGCCCGCGCGCGTACTCCGCAACGTCCACTTCTTCGCACAAGATAAAGCACGAGCTCCGTCGCGACGCGCGTGGCGCTAATACGACGCTCTCGCTGTCCTCGCCGGTCTAGACGCGAGAATCAGCACGGCGGGACAGGCATAGGGACGCCGCCGGACGCACATCGAACAGCAATGTCCCCTGCCTGCGCCCCTCCGCCCGCGCATCCTCGTGCGAGCCGTCCTCTGCACAGCCTGCCTCCTCCTCGCACGCACTTACGAATCCCTCGAGCGCCGCACGCGCCATCTCACGTGCGGCCGCGAGCTGCGGCGCGCGCTCGCGCGGCGCGAGCGAGCCGAGGGTCGCGGCGACGCGCCCGTATGCGCGGAGGGCGCCCATGAGCGTCGAGAAGGCTGCGGGCGCGGTCGTGATGCCTGCGTGGGCGGCGCAGTCTGGTGGTGGTGGAGTCAGCGGGCGTGGTAGGGAAAGGAGGGTGAGGAGAAGGTGCACCGTTGATTGAGGGGGTCGGGGGGCGGGAGGAAGGGAAGAAGGATAGCTTTGAGAAGGGCGAGTGGAGTGCGCTGGAGATCGGGCTGGGCGTTCCGGGAATGTCGGCTGCGGACGGCAGGTGAGTGGTAGAGGACGGCGGGGGAGGGGAGGGACGTACTGGTGTTGGTGCTGTCGGCCATCGGTGTGATGGGCCGGGAGGGGAAGAGGCCGAGGCCGAGCTTGGGGAAGGGAGACTGCATTGCGTCGTGGGCGTGCTAGTGTCGTTCGTATGAATTATATGTTCCCCCCCGCACCGCGAGGAAGAGTGGACAAGGCGCAAAACGGGCCCGGAGCATGATGTTCTTGACGACGCGCACGAACAAAAACAACAGTACACACGACAGGCATGACGACGCGCAGGACAACCGCGGCGTACGGACAACAAGGCTAGGGCGGCATGCACGACAACATCGCGACAACTCAGGGAGACGCGCATGATTTACAGCTACCGTGCACAATAAGCCCGGCGACGCGAAAAGACAACAAGACTCCCGCGGCGGCCGGTCGTTGACGCGGGCTAGTTGTGGCGAGCGCGGTGCGTGGATACGCGTCTGTCGGACTAATCGCTGGAAGACAGGTAGGAGAATAAGGATCGCTCCGGATGGGGGATAGTAGCTCAGACGCCGAAGGGGATTCTGATGGGGATTTTGAGGCAACGGACGACGGCAGGGGAGACAAGGCTAGAGAAGCCAGGTTCCGTGGAGCGAAGGGGAGCTTGTGTGTTCGGGAACGGTACGTGGCGGCGCTTAGGAGATGGGGAATACGACTCGAAGCGAACAGAGACGAGGGACTTCCTCACGCTTCGCAGACGCCCTCGCCAAATCCAGCGTAGAGCCATGTCATCATCATTGTCTGAATACAAGAGCATCCCCCGGCGTATTCATATTCCGAGATCCTCCACCAGGCATTGACGTTGAGCCCATCCAGGCCGCGGTCTCCGAGCGACTTGAACAGAGTATCGTCCGGGCCAATACGGCTCTCTTGATCGAGTTTGTTTGCAGGCGCAGAGTAGCCTATGACGTAAAAAGCCAGCGTGAAAGCACGAATGGAAAAAGGGATTGCATGGACGAGGGGGCGAAGAAGACGTGTGGTGGTGGTCGCTACGAGAGGGCCTACGCCTCGGACCAACTTCAAGCGCCGGGTGCCCGCCCTCCTTCACGAACGACCATGATTTCCCGCGTCGCACCACACCAAGCTCTCAAAAATTCCACGATAATGAGATATGCTCTAAAGACTTCCCCCCGTTATCTGTTGCGGACGGCCAGATAACCTTAGCTCGGCGACTGACGAAGTCCAATAGCGTCTTGACCATCTCGAGAAAACTGGAGGCAGCACAGTGACAGCATGTGAAGACCGCTCCCATAAGCCCGAACGGCCTGAACAATGCTACTCCTCAAGTGATTATCGCTGCACAGATTGTAGTTCTGCTGACGTCTGCGCTTTTAAGAGCACGTAGCTGGCTGCCTGGGCGGTCGGACAGACCGGAAGTGTGGAATGAAAGGACTGGTATAAGTGCGTGAGCCATGTCTTTCCTTCACACCATCAACTCACTCTTTCTAGGTAGTGGCGGCGACTTGTGGGGGTTGTGGAGCGCACTCAGATGGCAGAGAACGGGAAACCTCGACGGCGCCGATAGTTTTCTAACGATTTTCCAGCATTGGGAAAGACTCTGCTTCGCTGACTTGGTCCGGAGAGCGCTCGACTCAGAAACCCGTGTGCAGTACGGCTGATACCCCAAGAGACGCATTGGCCCGCTACATTCGTCTACGCTTGCATGGAAGGCCGGTCGTGCGACTTGTGCGAGATTCTTCACGACAGACTTCCTGGTGTTCGCCACGATCCCGCAGACCTTTCATTCCCCGCTTCAAGAAGCTCGCCGGCGTGAGTACACCGGGCCTTACCCGTGTTCTTTCTCAAACATTGTCTTTCAGTCGAGCATTGCTAGCCGGATATGCAACATTTCACTCGCGGCATTCTCGGCGAACGCTTCTCACCACTGTGCCTCGCGCTTCTGCCGCGCTTCTTCTCCGAACACTTCTGCCGCTGCAAATAGACACTCCGGTTCTGCAGTATTCCGTCGGCGCACTTCTCGTGCTGTCATCACACCGAGTGTACCGCTCACCGGACCGTAGCGCGTGTAGGCCGAAGAGAGGACGTGGGATGTACTTCCGTGGATGTCTTCGGTGTCAGAGCACTTTCAAACTCCACAACGAGTCCTCTGCTATCTGCCCTGCGTGGTTCTGCCGAATCGTTGTTCTGCGCGATGTGCTGCAATCAACGGCTTCCGACGATCACTTACGCTTGTCCATGCCTGTGCTACAGGACAGCTAGCTTATTCACCACGCATCACACAGGATGCCGCTGTGATATATCAACTGCTTCGACGAGTAGTATAGGTTGCCCATGTCTATCTTCAAATTCGAATGTCGACTAGGTTTGCTGCGTCTTTGGGCATAACTACTCGAAGTCTGTACGTTCTGTGAGCGCACTTTTACCTACGAACATCTCGGCACGCTGTACTCACACTCGGCATAGACCGTCATTTAGGCAGCCTTGTCGGACAAGGGATTGAAGACATACACCCAGTTTGGCTCGAATGCAGCGTCCTGGGATTGATAGGGTAATGCGCTTCCGCTGGATAAAAGTCACAAGGACATCGGTCTCACGGTAGTTGCACAGACTGTAACTTTTGGATTGTTCATTCTCACTCTGCCAGACTCTTGTACTGGGTTTTGCCTTAGCTTGCCAGCCAGTGTTATCACGCGCCGCGACGGCGGTTGAGTCACGTGGACGCGTTTTGCTGACATGGATTCTGTCGCAAAAATGGATCGATGCGGTCTCTCGGACGTATACATCCACTCAGGTCCGATTCGGCGACCGCATCCACCGGCCTGCCTCCGCCTTGGACAGCGGAATGATCACCGGCCGCCCTGCCTAGGAACTTAGGTCCGTCGCGGATATGAGACTCCGACAGCCAAGTACCTACCCGCACCGTCATCTGCTCATGCCTCTGCACAGCTTCTGCTTTGGATGTGTCTGAGAAAGCGCTCACGTTAGGTCTCCAGCCGAGACGCTATTTCCCACCGGCCAGTCACCGACCGATATCGTTATGCGCGTGAGTGGGTTGACCCGTCAGCTGGACTGTGGCGTCTTCGAGGCCTGTCACCGAGAGATGCACAAGCCGATTCGGTGCGTGCGGAGTGGATACGCGTCTGTGCTATCCATGTGTCGTGAGCGCGCGGCCGGGCGCAGCGAATCCGAGTCGGCGCATCGGGGGACCCCCGGTGGACCGGTGCCTTCGGAAGTCGTGGAGAATGCCATCTAATCTATGCACGGATCGCTAGTTCAGGGTACGACGCGTGCGCATGACATTCTCAACAACGTCATACCATTCCACGCTCACTTGCTATAAAGACCCGCAACGCCATACTTGCTCCGTAGACTTCGCCGTCACACGCTCCCCTACTGTTCCACATAAGCAACAGCGACTTTCTTCATTATCATGAGCGGCCGTACCCGTGCGTTTAGTATCATTCTCCCATGTACTCCTGATCAATGTTATTCAGCTGTCGTCGGTGTCCACGCGACTGTCTACGCCAAGCCCGAACAGAAGCAGGTCGTCTGGGACTTCCTTGCCGGTGGAAAGGCGATTGTCGATGAGGAACCAGACACCCTTCAGTGGTATGCCTACAAGCTCGACGACTCCCCCGACGGCACACTCGGCGCGTACGGTATCGTTGACAGCTTCCCGGACGCCGCTGGCCGTGATGCGCACGTCAATGGGCGCATCCCAGCAGCACTCATACCGAAGGTCGACGAGCTCCTCGCTAAGCCGCCCGCGCTGGACATGATCGACATCATCGCGAGCAAGATCTCGAAGAACGCGGGCACGCAAGCCAAGTTGGACAAGTGGGTTATCGCGATCATCACGGTAAAGGATGATCCCGCTAGCCAGGCAAATGTGAAGAATACCCTTACCGTGCGTGTATCAGCCGATTTTTGTCAGACCGTGTTTTTTTTAATCTCCGCGGCAGGGCCCGTATGCGGCTGCGATCCGCGGCGAAGAGATCACGCAGTATTGGTACGCGTTCCAGAAGGACGAGAAGACCTATGGGCTCTGCGGAGCGTGGCCCACGGAGAAGGATCGTGCGGACCACCTCGCGGGTGTGCCTGTACAGGAAATGCTTGCTGCAATTGGCCCGTCCATCACCAGCATCGACCTCCAGAAGGGCGGGCTGATCGCGCAGAAGACCTCAGGGTGAAGAACACCCGGATATTGACTGCTGCCGTCGCCGGTCTGACAACAGTAGTTATTATGTTCTTTGTATGAGCTATTCGGTTCAACGCAGTTTTTTAGCATTTTAGGCTTGCACGTGCGTGACGATCGTCTTCGGCGCGAGGGATTCCGTCGCTTTGCTCTGCTTCGACAAACCCAAGACGACTAGAAGACCACGCATTATCATGTTCTTTATGTTCGTCGGGGTGTCTCGATCCAACGTCCATGTATCATCTTGGCAAACCGGTCTTCAACTGCCCCTTCCCATCGACGCTGTCTCCCTGCGACCAGCCTCAAGCAATTGATTTGGCGCAGCTACGTTCTGGTTTCCCAATCTCGTCGCTATGATACCCGTCCCGAAACAGCTGGTGAGTGATCTGGACACGTAGCCATCAGTTACTCGAGCTCTATTGGAATTGTGACGGCGACTCTTGTTCTTGACTCAGTCGCACTGTCCTTCAAGTTGGGCAATAGGGTCTTTTCATAAGAACACTCGAGGTACGTCGTTATACCAAGTGCGTGCCACCACACATAAGAGGTTGCATCACTTTCTGCAATCAAGGAAAAGGAGCTGTCGCTGACTCATACCCTGCGATTAGTTCGATAGTGTCTCTAATTCGTGAGGACATGGGCGATATTCCTACATGTATGCGCATTGGGGCAGTGTCATTGGAATCCTTCACATCGTCGGCGTTGTTCAAGTTCGAGCTATGATCTACCCGGATACTGGATTTGTCAAGGCCAACGCCAAGGTGGTGTACTTGATGATTCTGATGGCATCAACGCTGCGGCCATCGAGAAGAGAAGATACTGGCCTCACTTGAGTAAAGGGCTTCTGGGTTTGCTTTCCTACGATAGTTACCTTCACCGCCGCGCAGTGCTAGTATAGCCGTGAGAAAGGTCTTAAAACGCACCGTGGTAGATGAGTATACTGCTTAGGCCCGTCCCAGGGCTCACGCTGTCAAATGGAAGCATAAAGCACCGGGAAGTCAAGGGTCCCGTTGTCAATGCAGCGTGAGCGACTTCAGCTTATGCTTAATGTTCGCGCGCCGTGGCGGTGTTTGAGGATACCATTACTGTATGGTGGGGCAACTGACTTCATGTCACGCCTCAATTTTGGGTTTCTCGCCGTGCCGTTCGAGATTTGAGGTGCTAGAGTATGACTTTCAATCAGATTTTCACTCATCGAAGGTTTTTGTAGCATGGGCGCTTAACGGCCAAATTTTTCGAGCAACAGCGACACTTAAACTCCAGTAATAACGGCCACCTTGCTCCGCTGTGCACCCTCCTTTGCTTCCCGCTCCTCCTCAGCCGCATCTAGGTCCTTCTGCGAGACACCCCGATGTGATTTGTACTTCTTCACCGCATACTCTGCTGCCACACCTGTCACTCCCAGCATGTAAACATTTATGTATTGCTCGACATGGCAAAAGAAGTGGCGGATTGTGAGGAGTGGGCACGCATTAAGGGCCTCTATGAGGACCTTCTTTGCATGTGCAAACTTACCGTTGGATCGCTCTCGAAAGTAGTGCTTTGTCCAGCCCCAGTAATATCCCTTAGGGTTGATTTCCAGATGGAATTTGGGAAGAAAGTGGCAGATATCATTGCCGCTGCTTTTGTCCACAGCTTCACTGAGATGAACAGAATACATCAGCAACTTGCTGTTTGGCAAGGACAAGCACGCACAATCTCAAGGCTCGATC
>MU273952.1:0-14985 GCA_022160365.1 Vararia minispora EC-137 | reverse complement strand
TAGGCGATTATAGGCGATTATAGGCGATTATAGGCGATTATAGGCGATTATAGGCGATTATAGGCGATTATAGGCGATTATAGGCGATTATAGGCAAATCATAGGCAGATTATAGGGACTTTGGCCATAGGCCAATGTCAGTGGTGACTTTTGTCCAGCCCAGACAGTCATAGTGCAGGACCCCGATTAACAAATCGGACCGGCAAGAGCCCCGTACGATCAAAAAAGCGAAGTCAGACCTGATTTAAAAAGAGAGCAGGTAACAGTTCAATTAAAAAATAGAGCCAGTAACAGCTCAATTAAAAAAACAACCATACATTCACATCTACGTACACAGCACTGAAAACACTAGTACAAACAATACGGTATCTGCACTGCCCGGTATAATTACATACAGATATGGCAATAGATCGGATTGCCGGCCGCACACGAGAGCAGTACTAGTGTCGCAGGCGCGTCAGCAAGGGCCTCGGGGCGACGAACTGGCACGTGCCCCGTGCCGCCGCGTACGCGGGACGGCCGGCCGTGCCTCGGGGGGACGTGCCTCGGGGGGACGAAAGGATTCCGGCGCGCGCGCGGCAGAGAACCGGCCGCGACGACTCGGAGGATGGGCAGGTGAGGGGAGGCGAGCCTCGGGCCGGTGAGCAGGCTCGTCCCCCGTGCAAGTGCTGGGCGGGCGGGCGGGCGAGAACCAGCACCGTCCTCTCGAGGGATGGGCATCGAGAGGGGAGCGCCCGCGGCGCCAGCCACTTGAGGAGGACGGGCGTACGAGCCGTGGGCCGACGAACGGGCTTCTGCCGCGTGCAAGGCGCGAGTGCAGGGCGGGCGGGCGAGATTCGGCCCCGACGACTCAGGGCGAGCGAGAGCGGGCGATCGGGAGCGGGCGATCAGAGAGCAGGTGATCACGAGGGAGGGGAGTAGCAAGTGCGTGGCTGATGTGAGGAGGTGGTCGAAAGTGAGAGCGAGCGAACGATTGGGCGAGCAGATGAGAGAAAGGACAGGACGCGCACGCGAGGGTGAGAGCAAGCACAGGAGAGGGCAGGCGAGCGAGTCATGGACGGAAGAGGGTAGACCGGAGTGGCTATTGGCCTTCATTCTCTGGCGTGGCGCACCCATCAGATGTGTAATTATGCAGGAAGTCAGCGGCAAGGATGCGAGAATTCTCGCACTGGCGTCCAAACACCCCTTTTTGGCCCTGGTATGTTGCTGCCATCTTGAATGCCGCAGCGCGCAAACCTTCTCGTAAGTCTGGGTCACTGACAGAGCGGGCGTCGGCTCTCTGAAGCCATCGGTGCGCCTCCCAATCGCAGAAGGTGAGTATCCTGTCCATCTCCTGGATCAATAATACCACCTCCTCGTGGTGGCGGCGCGCGCGCGCCCTAGCCTTGAACCATTCCAGTCGAAGGTCTATGGGAATTAGTTAGCACAGGATGCCCCGCACGACAGACACACGCACCGTCCGTCAACCCGTCCTTCCCCGACACAGCGCTGCGCCAAATCCACGATACCTTATGCCGGGTCTCGCCAGACGCGACACCTCTCTGACTCGCCGTAAACTCCCTCGCGGCCATGACAGAGTTCTCCTCTGCTTCTAGCACACCGCGCTCGTTGAGACCCGCCTTGTCCTCCGGCCGCAGCTCTTGAAACCTGCGAGTCCACTCACCATCCCCTACAAGCGCCAGATACGCATCGCGGCTGCGCGAGTAGCGATCGCCGGCGTCATCGATCAACGCCTGCACGGTATTCTGCGCCGCGCGAGCCCGGGTATTGGCGTGCTGACCAGTAACGTTGTCCCTCTTGAAGCGGTTGAGACAGGATCGGAGGCGCAAGTGCCCCCTCAAGTCGTCGAGATCCTTCGACATTGCTGCTAGGCGGATGTCTGCCTCGATCTCCGCGAGGAATGGGCGGATCGTGCGACGTACGTCCGGAGGCAAGTCTGAGGGAAAGAACTGTAGCTCGTCCTCGGGATACCGATCCTCGCCGACTTCGACAGCCTGGTCGGAGGGCGGGATAGCGCCAAAAAGGTCCGGCGCAGTCGCCTGTACTTCCGAGCGATAGCGCGTATTGCGCCGCCAAAGCTCGTTGTCGCGCTGCACTGCTCGGATATCTTTTTCCTTAACTTTTTCCACATGGTGCATGCTGCTCGATTTTTTTTGTGCGCTGCGCCGAAGGCGCCGGGTTCGAAGCCTGTCGAGAATGACTGACGTAGCTTCTTAGAAACGAGGCGCGCACGCACCTCTCCCCCTCCAGCTTCAGACCGTTAATGAAAAGATTCGCAACGGCGGTGACCTCCGCGTACACTGCTCCTGCGCCGTCGGGGCAGGCCGAGCCACTCAGCGACGCATTGTCTCTCAATGCGGCCTTCAGCCGTATGCTCGCCACGCTCATCGCTTTATACCAGTCAGCCCGGAGTTCACACACGAAGCGACGATAACCCACTCACTTGATTCCACAGGCTCGTAGGGGTTCTCACCCTCGTGCGTTCTCTCCCAGCTCTCTATCCGCTTGGACCACTCGGCCAGATCCTCCGCGCTGACATCCCTCACGGAGTGCGAGAACTCTGTGAACACGTCGCACTGTTCTTTCCCGTCCTCGACCGCTTGCGCCAAGCGTGCGGCAAGCAAGATACCTTGCACATCCTTGGTGAGCGTGTGCCGCCAGTGATTGGCATGCCACGTACCTATTCCGCAATGCTTCCTCCAATTCCAGAACCCGCACCGATCTTCCATAGTGTCACGCGCGGAGCCCGGACCCATCTCCTTCATGCTCGCAGCCACCGGGTTCACACCGGCCCACGCGCGCTCCGAAGCCTCCCCATCAGTCAGCCCGACACCAGGCGTGAATGTCAGGTTAAAGCTCGACTGGCACGTTTGCTTGTGCGCTGCCAGGTGGAACTTGGGTACGACAAAGACAGTGTGCGGGAGCACACGCGCCACGAACGCCGCTGCATGCGGCGCAATTGCGAAGCGACTCGGCACTCGGCACAGGCGATCCCGGAGATTCTTGGACCATTGACATGCGATGTCGTACGCGACGACCAGGAGCTGAAGCCACATAAAATGACGCATAACGGAAACCACTAGATAGTCCGTGGTGAAGTACCTGGTCGATAACGTGAGAGTCGTCAGCAAAGAACGAGAAAAGGACACGAACTTTTCGCCCTTGTGCAGGCGCGCGTGTCCATTCGGTTGCCAAAATTCGTGCCGTTGACAGAAGACGCCCGTTATTCCCGTCGAGCGGAGATGCCTCCCACCCCTCTGATTTGCAAGGTCCACGGCGTTGAAATGCGAACATGTGCTCGCCTGCAATTTGCCTTAGTCAGGGCATGGCTACTGTATCATGCTCCGTACCTCTTGGTCCTTGTCCTTCTCTGTGGCGAAGATATGCTTCGCGAACGCCTGGTAGTCTTGCTCCCGCACGCCATACGCCAGTCCGGCCAGGATACTGGGATCGCTTTCGTCCGTCGCTTTGTTTGCACGGTTACTCAACCGGAAGCATGCGTCGCAGGATAGAAAGAGCCGCGCCGAAGGGTCGCTAGGTATACGTGACCTGTTAGGTAACACAGTCCTAGTGTAGAGCGGTAACGAGACGTACTCTGTGTTGATCCCGACGTGTGGGCATGCAGGGCACCGAGCGGCAAGCTCGCCATCAGGGAGCTCATCCACGGAGCGAGCGTCGTGGAGCGCCCCTCTGCGTTTGAGCATCATCAGGCACCTCCACGCGCGGACCATCACTTGCCACTGCGTTCGACGGTCCTGCAAGCCGGAGTTAGCGAGTCTCTGCCGAAGTCCGGGCAGTTGCTCACCGGTGGCGTTCGGATGCCTGCACCATCGGTAGCTTGAACCAGCGCCTGATAGTACTTAGTCGCACAGATATTTCCCAGGTTCGTCTTGATGTGGAAGTCCTCGAGCGCGGCGAAGGTGGCCGCAGTTTGAGGGGCGTGCGCCGTCGCCGGAAATAGGCGCATATCCAACAGCTGCGTCAGTCGGTCAACCTTGCTGCCGTCGGCTTTGCGCCCGCCGCGCTCCTCGCATGAACAGAAATCTACGTGTACATGATGAATGCCATTGGTGTGTAAGATGATGAAATTTTGGTCCTGGTCTTCGTGGCGATTGCGACACACGTCCCCTGCCGCATGCAAGAGCTGGACGCGCAAGCCGAGGTCCCGAAGTTCGACGCGCTCGAACGACTGGCCGCTCCAGCGCTGGCAGGTTCGAGGTTTAGTCCATGGGGAAGCAATCCTCAGCAATCGCGTACCTTCACCCAGTGTAGCGGCATCCGCGCATGGGCGAGCACTGTGCACGCTGCACAGTACAAGCAAGATCCGAAGCATTCTTCGCACCGGTATAGATCCCCTTCCCGCGTGAGGCATTGGTGACATTCATCGCTATGACACGCGCCTCCGCGTCCTTCCAAACGTATGAGCCGGTCACCGTATAGCTCCTTCTTTTTGATGAAGCCGATCAAAGGGAAGCGCTGTTCGTGGATCAGCCGCGCATCGCCAGGACACGCACAACACTTACAAGGGCGGAAGGTTTGGGGTTGGTGCCCCCCTCGGCGATGAGGTCAGACGCGACGTCCTGAGGATCGTGGGCGTCGTCGGAACTCCCGACGTCCGGGGCTGCTTGGACGCGACGTACTGTACGGATCCTAGGAAGCAGGGGAAGGCCTCGGCGCGAAGAGCTAGTGCCAGAGGAACGCTTAGGAGTGAAGATCGCAGACATCGTAGTAGCCTGAGACTCTGTGGATCTCGGTCGAGACGAAGCTTCCGCCGCCACTGAGGCTGCCTTCTCCATCGTGTTTCGCAACGATGTGATGTTCACCCGTGCACTCTTGACAGTCTGGCGCACGGGGACGCCGACGGACGCTAGCGTGTGATTACTGCCCAGTATCGATGCGCACTGCATTCGATGACGGTTTTCTGTGGCGTCAGAACTTTCAGTCGACGAGGCAAGACGCACTCGAAGACTGGGCTGGTCTGCGGGTGACGCGGGCCTCTTGGACGACCTGCTCATGGTCACGGAAGATGAAAACTTACCAGAAAGCAAAGCACCGTGGACAGCTGCCCGGACGAGAGCGCAGATGAATGCTACGCGATCACGAGGCTCTCAACAAGAAAGTCACGGGAGGGTCGCGAGCGCGGTCGGAGACTTAGCGGAGCACGTTCGGCTTGCGCAGTACACGGGTAATCAGTTGGGCAGTTTAATAGTTTGTCCGCGCGACTGGCTGCTCGAGTAGAGCGCCTGATCAGTCCCTGAATTGCAGAAGGCGACTCTGAATTGTTGCGAACCCATAGCATTTTTTGCTGAAACAGGCTGACAATAGTGGACACAGGAGTATGTAACACAACCCTCTAGAAACCGCTGGTCCAAGATCCCTGCCGCAGTCGTTTGGCAGGCGGCGTCTCACAATCATCCTCCAAAGACCTCTCTCGCTTGCCATTTTGCAGACGGCGTTTCTGCGCCATTGCGCACGGGGAAGCGGATCGCTCCCTACGGCGAGTAGGCATTAGTAGAGGCGCTGTAACATCCTGCGAATGCGGTATGAGTCTGTCGGCGGGGCGAAGCGCGACACGCGACTCACTCGTCCCGGCCCGCGTACATATGCACCAGACGACACTTCGATGTCCGGTGAATCTCCTCCCCGAGTGCGAGACTTCTGGTAGGCGCCGGAGAACACCTCGATATCGGGCGATTCTGTTACACCCTCGAGCTGGGAGGACATGAGGCCGCGCGTGCTGGACCATTAAAACCGGCTACTCACTCGCGGAGTGTGGATCGGGCAGCCGGCCGTCGGCGCGGAGCCTCGGATCGATCCTTGCGACGACCACGCAGGCAGCGGCGGTGACGACGGAGGTAAGGATGTTGAAGGAAGAGGTGACACAGCCAGCAGCGAGGAGAACAGGAGCAGCGGCGAGGACGCCCGCGACGACCAGGACGATGGAGGAGGGGGGGAGGGCGATAGTTCGATAGGTGAAGACGCCCTGCCCGATGGGCCTTGTCGTTCGTGTTTGGGGGCGCGGTTTCTCTCGCAGGTCACCGAGGGTCCCGACTTCCCTCCCTGTCTGCTAACCGGCCGCTGTGCCGTGCTGCCCACGGGCCTGAGGGCCGCCCACGCACGGATGTCGGCCATCTGCGCGCCGCTAAGGGCACGCGAGACGTACTTGAACGAACGACATTTTGAGCCGTTGCTGTCGATGAATGACACCTTTCAGCCATGCTTAGCACTCCTCATTCAAACTCGCGTGTGAGAACCGTACCCGCTCGAAGTAACGCCCGATGTTGCTGGCTGACGACGGGGCACTAAGACGGTACTGCAGCCCGCGGTGCACCGTCGCGCGATCCGGGTACCCCTGTTCGAAAGCTGGGTTAGCATGCATAGGATATGCCTCTTCCTTGACACGATTGTACAGGGCGAGCGAGTCAGGCGCGCGAGGTGGGGAGACCAGTACCACACGGGCGGGCATAGCGTCCTTGCGACGGCAGACCTACAAGGACGCTCGCATAAGATATACGCCCTGTCGATGAGCCGCTTCGGAAGCAACTCGCTCTCGGAATACGCTCCTGAGAGTTCAGCCGTCTGCGCATGCCTTACTATCGATCGTATCTGATACGTCCCTAGTGATGCACGCACTCACTTGCGCGACGGCCGTCGCGAGAGCACGCAAGGAGCTCGCTACGTTTCGTCTCGAGCGACTCAGCGGATCGATATAAAGCGAAGGATATATTGCTGAGGGATTACGGGGGACAATGCTCGTCATCCATCTGAGGGTACGTCTACTGGTGTGTGATGTGGTCAGTCAGGCTTGGAGCAAGTGCGAAGCCTAGGACCGGTATTAGCTTCGAGGCAGACGCTTTCACCTGCATCGGCATCGGCTATAAACGCACCTCTAGAAGACATCCGGCACAGATGACTCGTGTGCATTTAACCAGCCCTTGCAAGGTCCGTCGCGCCTCCTGTTCGTTCGTGCCGCCGCCCTGAAGATGTGCGTTAATCGCGCCCAAGGAGGAGTGACAGGCGGCGCACGAATACGTCTTCCAGGCGTGAGTGCCGGGAGCAGAACTCTGCAGGAGGAACCGCCTGGGTGTGAGGCGTGGAAGGCTGCCGAGAGGCTAAGGGTCTCGTATCGGGTCGCTGCATGCGTGCAGATGCCTGTCAATGAAGAGTGCGGGCTAGCGACGACGGGTTTCCGCTAGTACATGATTGCACCTCGGCGTGGGAAACGAGCACTGCTGTGACGAGTGGTCGACATTGATGCCATCGTACCGTTCCACTACCGTCTCGTCCCGCATATACTCAGAACCGCCTGAAACCCTGCACATGGGGGACCTCGCGGATGACGAGCCGGTCCTTTGGTACTACTTTCTGCGGGCTAATACAATTCTCCAGTGATTCGGATGTCTTAGACTCTCTCTATCGTCGGTCCGGCCGACCTATAACATCAACATACGACATGGTACGGCCGATTCTTGTCCCCTCTCTACGGATTGCTTGGAGACCAGCCTGGAGACCACGACAGCATGTACAGCCGGTGAGTCTAGATGTGGATCTCTCCCCCGCGCACCCTGAACACTCGCTCAGACATCTTGTGCGGAGTGACATGCTACAACCCACGCCGGGTCTGCTGCCTCGCAACACCTGTGCCAACTGGCTGCCTTTCGATCGGCTACTAGACGTTCTCGAACAGCACAACAGTCCAAGGTGAGCTTTTCCAGACTCATGCCGGTGGCTTGGAAGCTACAGTTGTCGGCGGTTGTAGGACGCATCAGTTTGAACCTCACCCGCTCCTGGGAGAGGGGCACGCAGGTCCTACGCGCTCGCCAAACATGGCCCTCGATGAAAGCGACCTGCGCGACTGCTTCAAGCACGTCCTCACACTTTGTCATGCGTGGGACTCTCGCGAATGGGCGCGTCGCTTCCGGGAGCAGATCGAAACTTGGGTCCGCGACTATGCATTTAATGCCCACGTCGTTCTTATGTGGGAAGCGGAACCCGAACGCACTAGAGGGCGCCGATTCTCGGCGGGGGAAGGTTATGCTCGCTTCTACGCCTGTCGACGTGCCATGGCGGGATTAACCCAGGAGTGCGATCTTATTGTCCGCGAGGGAGCTCATGCGTGGCGGGTCGCAACATCGGGGGGACACACCGTGCTCGATGGACGGGAGTGAGCGGTCGATCCTGATTTGCGAGGATACTCACTGAAGCTGTGTACCCGACAGTGTCGATGCAGACGCCTTTCGGCGCACGTTCGGATGGTGGTCCGCAGCAGAGCGACTTCACTTTCGTTCCTCCCAGGAAACATTGCCGTTCCGGATATCCGAGGGAATCCGTGAGCGCGCTCGTCAGCTAGGCCTCGAAGAGCCCCCACGCGATCGGATCACCCAAATTTTGCAGTGGATGTACCCGCGCCCAGCCACCGCCGAGGACTCCATTCGGCCGGTCCACTGTGGGGACAATTGGGAGTTCGTCTGGGGAGCGCACGACTTCGAGCGCGAATACGCAGTCTCGGAGGATTCCTCAGACAGTTCGTCATCAGACGACGCGTAGGCTACAGGCGTAAGTCGTCTTTCTGCCTCTCGTCACGCATGCTCTTACCATCGCTTAGATGATGTACCATTCTAGAATAATACATGTTTGGCTGGAAATGAAGTTCGGCAGCGTGATTGCTCGTCTGTGCGGTCAGGGCACGGGCACGAAGACTGCCGCATACCCTCGGGCAAACATTGCTCGGTCCAGCGGTCCGATTTTACTGCACGAAGAACCAGGGCGCAGGGCGAGCCGGGGCGCAGGGCGAGCCGCGGGCACGTGACAGCGGCCGCGAGGACGTACCGTGGCGCTCGCGTGCCCGCTGGCGTGGGAGTCGGAGGGCGAGTTGCTGAGGAGATCGCTCGTACGCGCGCGCCGACGACCGCAGACAACCACATCCCGTCGTGCACCCATCTCTCGCCGTAATGGCTCGACTTCTTTCTTTCTTGAGCAGTTTGAGGCGCCGGACGCCTCCCTCGACGAGCAGTGCCGCAAACCAGGGCGCAGTGCGTACCCGGTGGGCAGGTGAGCCCCGACCGCCGATCGGACCCTGATCGAGCACTCTGCCGTCGACTGAAATGGCTGACGGTCCTCCTAGATTTGAAATACCGATTGTCGCACCTGATGCGGCGATCCCGCCTCATTCCACGTCGTGAGCGCGGTGGGCGACCGGGGGCCGGGGGTGAGGAGGAGCAGGACTTCGTGCTCGACATCCGTCGAGTCACGATCGCAGAGGGCGGGCAGGATGTGGAACAGGAGCTCGTACCCGGTAAGTATTCACTTTATTTTGTTCCTCTAGCACTCCTATGGGAGTGCTCCTTGCAGTGGGTGTTCGCGCGCGGACGGACTTGCACGTCCGTCCGCTTCCGCGCCCACCGTCCCGACCCCGTGGCATGCGACCGATGCCCGCGCGGGCTCATCCCCGTCCTCCGGTCGCACCAGCCGCCCTACGCATAGAACTAGGCACCTTGCCCGAGCACGCGGAGGGCGCAGACGGGCGCGACGGGCTCGAGGAGGACGAGCGTGTCGTCCGTCGGGACGGCCGCGCAGAACTTGAGCGCGGCGACGGTCGCGACGGTCGCGAACTATGTGCGTCGTCCTCGTGCTTCGCCCATTCACGCTTAATTACTGAACCCAGTGTCTGTTCTCGGCGAGTTCGCCGGTGTCGTTCCCTCCCCGCCTCTTCAAGATCGACTGCTCCTCCCAGACGCGAGCTCCAGTTTCGGACATCGCAGCATGCACCGGGAAGTTGAAAGACACTCGGTCGATCCCTCAGGTCCGTCTCTTTTCTTACATATCGTCCGTCGCGTCTCATCACCCGCGCAAAGCCCTGTACCTCGTGTTTGAACACGGCGAGCTCGCCCGCGCGACTGGGGAGGGAGCCTCTCTGTTCTGAACGACGAACTTGCATGTTCGCTCACACTGAAACCATTTCCTTGACTGTCCCTCGCGTACGACGTTGTACGATCGTGTCGTTAATGCCTATTCTCCGTCGTTCTGGTATGTATTGCTGTCGTAGTTTATCTTCCGCTGTCGTTGTACATCGCTGTCTCCCAAATCCTTGCCCAAACTTGTCGCATATTTTGCTGTCCCTCTGTCACAGAATACATATATTTCTGGTGTAATCTACCGCGTGAGAGAACTTGGGCGTGTGCAACAACGCATTAGGTAACATGTAAGGTTGTCGGGCGTGTGAAACGGGGTGCGCGCAAACGCCGGGAGGCCACACGGATGGAGTCGATCTCGCTGCCGCTTCGCTTGGAACCGCGACCGCCTCGAGTGCAGGAGCAGGCTCCGGACAGGTAAGTGCTGGATTCTCGATAACGTTGATATAACGCACTAACCTCGTGTCTCACCTGTGTTGTGCATCGCCTGAGGAGACGGCCTTGAGCGCCACCAGGGTCGGGATGAACGTCTCGCCATCGAGACGATCATTTATGCGAACGGTAGGAAGAGGGGACAAGCGACACGTCGGCTCACTAACCCGGCTAAACAGAGCGACGCATGCACGGACGGCTGGCGGCACGGCTGCCGCTGTATTTTGCTCCGGACGTTCCGATGGGGTGGGCGCCGGTCAGTCCGAACGAACAAACCCTTCCGGCTGCTCTCGACTCTCCGCATGTCTTCACGTTTCTATACGAAGAAGCAACTTCGCGCTCCCTCGAAAGCGAAGAACGGCTCTACCGCCGAACCCAGCAGAGCGCCGACAGAGCAGTCCAACGACGCAGCTAACCCGCGACGCAGAGGCCGCCCGCCTAGCATAAAGTCGAAGGATCAGCGCGATTGGCTGGAAGACCATAGGCCAGCGTACGAGCGCGCCGTTCAAAAGGGGAGAAAAGCTACCAGCGATTTTCTGTCAAGCACGACCACGGCTTTCTTGGACAAGTTCGGATGGACTAACACTCACTTTGTGACATACGGCGGCGAGGAGCAGACTGCAAGTCGCGAGGAAACCGATGCTGCCGCGGAACAAGACGAGGCGCAAACGGCCACGATTTATAAGTTGGCGCGACAGGTATGGGCGATTGTATTATATATAAAAGTGCTTGGGCGCAGACGCTGACGCCGTGGCCGGCCTATAGAAGGTGTACAAATTATTCTGGCAGCCAGGGAGTACAAGCCACGCGACGCACGACAGCTCAGCAGAGTTGTTACTCGAGTCGCTCCTGAATCAGACCAAGCCTGTCCGTCGGCCGAAGTTGGTTAACGTTTTCCGCCGCTCTCCTCATTACACACCAGAGATGCGCGCGGAGTGCGTGAGGCGATGGAAGGCTGCCTCGGCACAGGAGCACGGGGTCAGGAGCCATGAGGCAGAGTTCGGTGACGGCTCTAGCACGGACGGCGAAGGCAGCGACGCAGACGACGAAAGCGCGCATGGCAGTGGCAACGACGACAGTCGGGAGGGCAGATCTGCAGAAAAGCGGAAACACAGACAGCGTCTGGCGCAGGAGGAGAAGTTCCTGTTGGAACAGCTGGAGGCCTCGTCCGCAGAGGTCAGGGAAGATCTGGAGGAGCGCGCGCACCTGGAGTACCAGAAGAAGGTCGCTGAAAGGGAGGCCTGGCTTTCGCAAGGCCCGAAGACGTTCGAGGAGGCTGCGGCGTATGTTCAACTTTCCCTGCAGTCACAGCTTACAGAGCTGACAGAAGGTGCAGGATGATGAAGGCACTTGGACCTGTGTTCGAAAAACTGGTAGGCTGGCTCTCCGAGCGCGGAGCCTATTCGGCGTGGTACATCGCCGCGCCGGAAGAGTCCGAATCTGGTCAGAGCGAAATATCGGTGTACTCGTAAGTCAAGGTGTTCACACGGTGTTCAGGTCACTGAACGCGACACAGGTTCCTGGCAGGCGTCAGTCCCCCGCCGGATGGCGACGCGGACGCGCCTGGCTTGAGGTTTGATCAGTATGACCCCGAAGGCCATGCCGATATATGCGAGCGGATCCAGGATCATGGACTGCGGGGTTTGGGTAAGACGTCATACTCCGGCTGAGTACACTCACTAACAACCTGCGTAGCTAAGAAGTTCGGCGCGCCCAAAGCAAGGACATCGACGTCCGAAACCTCGTCCCCGCCGGCTATGTCCCTGGGACTCGTGTTCCCGGAGAGCGAAGAGGACGAGGCTGTGGGATCGGAGACTTACTGGCCAGGGGAGATCTTTAGCTTCGATCCCTCTGCTGGCGACGGCGACGGAGGAGGAGCCTTGGAAGTGAGTGGCGGACCAGGGGGAAGGAGCGACGTCTACCGAGCGATTGTAGACGGATTTGCGCGGGCGCAAGTGCGCGCGAATGCGGGCGCGGGTGAAAGCGCGCGATCGGCCATGAGCGACGCCAACAGCGTGGGCGCTGGCGAAGGCACGGGAGCGGGAACGAGCGGCCTCAACGGAGCCAGCAGTGTGGCCGCCGGCGCAGGCGCGAGCGTGGGTGCGGGTGCGTCGGCGGGTAGCGATACGGGCGCGCAAGCATGCTCAAATGGCTCCGACTCGGAGTCGAATGCGAGCCCGAGCGACAAAAACAGTACCGCCGCAGGCGCGCATGGGAGCGGAGGAGGCTGGGGCGCGGGAGTTGGCGCAGAGACGGGCGCGCGAGCGGGGGAGGATGCGGCCACGGGCTTGGATGCGGGCGTGTTCGGGACCTGGAAAGAAATCAGCGGAACGGGCGGGGACGCTGGCGAGGACAAGATGCTAGGGGACC
The DNA here is from genome assembly GCA_022160365.1 of Vararia minispora EC-137. NCBI lineage: Eukaryota > Fungi > Basidiomycota > Agaricomycetes > Russulales > Lachnocladiaceae > Vararia > Vararia minispora. The sequence goes on along the minus strand of MU273952.1, from coordinate 2,272 downwards.
TCATGACGCAGGAGGAGATGGAATACTGGGACTCGGTGATGTGGCCAGACGAAGACAAGATCTCTCCCAAGGACGTTTGGCTAAGAAAAGTGTCTAAGCCTTGGGAGGTGAACGGCCCTGCAGGAGGACGAGGTAAGAATCGGAAGAGCTGGCTAGACAAGCACGCACACATCATCGCGGAGGTCGTGCGCTCTACGATGGACGGGCCCCCAGGGATGGAAGGCACCGTGGCTTATCCGGCGAAGCTCATGGACGTCTTCGACGCGGCAGCCACGCTAGAGGCATTTTGTGGGTTTGAGGTACGCATGGTCCTACCTGAGTTTCGAGCGACGCTGATAGCGCGCGCTTAGCCGGCGGCCAGCGACGTCGGGTCAACATACCGGGAGATGCTGCCAGAGCACCTGCAACCGGATGCGTGGAAAGCGTGGCGGAAGGCTCGTTTCCCGGCGACCTTGCCCGTAGCGGCGGGGGGTGAGCTGCAGGCCGAGTACGGCTTGCAGCTCATCAAATACTGGCTCGCGTGTCAGCCCAAGGCGCGTCTCCCAGTAGCACGGAGCGGCGGTCTAGACAGCCTAGCGGTCCCGCACGAGGCAATGAACTGGGACTCACTGGCCGCCCGGGGCCCGGGAGGTACATTCGGCTTCGTGCGGGGTCTGGCCGTTTGGGCGGCGAATCTTGGCCTTATCAACCATGTGTGGCACTGGAACGCGCTTGCGACTGACGTGAGGGAAGTTTTTCAGGTTCTTGCTCGCAAATTCCGTCAGGAGGAGGCACAAGGTGGCCCCACTGGCATCGGCGCGTCCGTCACGGAGGGAGCATGCGTCGTGAGAGGGCTGGCTTCGGCAGCCAGCGCGAGTGGTCTCGTCTCGGCACAAGCGTCAATATGTGCTGGAATCGCGTCTGGAGAGCTTTCGGCGATGGCGCAGGGAGAGGACGGGAACGTACGTGCGCAGGCACAGGCTGCAGTGTCGTTGGCGGAGGATGGTGCGCGGCGGGTCCGAAGGGAGAGCCAGAAGCTCCAGGAGAGCAAACGGCATGCAGAGGCGATCGAAGCCTCTAAGAAAAGGCGCAAGGTCGCAGGGAACCCGGACGCACCTGATCCCGACCTTGGCTATGGGCGCGGCCCCGGGATGGAGAGTATACCCGAATATACGGGCGAGCGTGGGCGAGGACGCGGGCGCGGGCGTGGGCGTGGGCGCGGGCGCAGGACTGGGCGTGGACGCGGTTGCGGGCGAGAGACCGGGAACGATAGCGGAGCGGTGACAGGGCGCGGGAGGGGCGGAAAATAGGCAGTGGCGTGTGGCATATGCGTTATGTGACTTTGTGGCGTGCATTAGATAACGTATGGGTTGTGGCACATGGTTCGTGCGAATAAAAGGCGTGCCACATTGCGTGAGAATGGCGGAGCTGTGGCACCTGTGTGTGGCGGGAGCTGGGGCAGCGTAGACTGCAAGTGCTCGGGGTGGCGGGGCCTATTTAGTTTTTGGACACTGCTGCATATTAATGGTCTGGTGGTGGAGTGGTCGGACGCGCGTGGGTTCCCGCGTGCTGAGACCGAAACCACGGGTTCGATTCTGCTTCATGCCACTCTTCGGCCTAACCTGCCTTTTGGATTCCGATGGATGCTCTCACGTGCTTCCCCTTTCGGCCGATGCCGGATGTTCACTCAACAAATCAGCAGGGGCCACTACCAGCTCGATTAGAAAAGTGGTGTCCGCTGCTGGTGCCCCTTTTCTCCTGCATTCATCCAAGCGAAGTAAAGAAATCCAACAGAACAGAGCGCGTCCATATGCCCATGCAGGGTTAGAGACTCGACAAAGCAGATACAATACTAGCCCGGACTAGCACAACATCCCAATGACTGAACCAGGCGCCTTTCTTGTGATGCCAGTGAGTAGGCATTCTATGTGCATGTCCAGCCATCCCAACTGCCGGGGCGGTACTGACTGCTTTCTAATCCTCCGCATCGTTGTCTCTAGGTACAGACAGTCAGCTGGCGGCTGCCTATGTGGCTAGTACCTGCTCAACGGCAGCCTGCAATACCACACGGATTTTTTAATCTTCCTCCGTCTCAACGCATAAACTCAATTTTCAATTAATCTAGGTATTTAATCTAGGTATTTAATCTAGGTATTTAATCTTATGCGCCCTGGGCAAGCAGCGGTACTCGGGAGGCGACGGTTCAATTTACACGTCGATTAAATACCGGAGCAGATCGTTTAATTTAGAGTAGATTAAGCTACGCCAAAAGCCAAGTATACATTTAAACAGG
>MU273951.1:0-15006 GCA_022160365.1 Vararia minispora EC-137 | reverse complement strand
GCGGCTCGTCCCAACTATCCTAGCATCGCTCCTGGACACTACTGCAGCCATGGGTCAGGACAAAGCCGAGGTGCGTCGTTATTCTATTTCTTCAGGGCAATCTAATCACACACTTTGCAGGTAGCTATGAGACAGTGTCTCCAAGAGACGGCGGCGTCGGCGCGACGGGCGCAGGGCTCATCGGTGCGTCTTACTATCTCAGCGCGCCGTCTTTTTAACGACAATCGGTCACGGCAGGGGACCAGATCGCCCCAGATGGCTGCAGCGCCGAAGGTCCCTGTGCCAATTTGCAGGCCGATCTACAAGATCGACCCCCCTCCCCCAGCTTCCAGCGTCCCCGCCTGCCCACCCCGCCCACCCCGCCTGTTTCGACGTCCACGACGCTGGGCACCCGTACGCGCACGCGCTCCGATCCCATACGGCCCGAAGCGCGCCACGCCCACGATCGTTGCCCGACTTGTGGACGTCCGCTGCGCAAGGCTCGCTCTGTCGCGCACTTCTTCCGGCGCCTTCTCTGTCTGGAGTGATTGGGCTGAATCAGTTGTCTCGCAAATTCTTTTCTCTGTATGCCATGTTCTTTGTACACCTCAAAAATGATATGTTTTTGATTCCCTCTGCAACCATGTAAAATTAAGCCCGGCGGGCGTATGTGCTCGCGCAGGGTGGAGCTCGGACATCGGCAGCATTGCTCAGTTTCTGACACTCAGGTACGATACTAGGAGTACTAGCAAGGTCCCCGTCCCCGCAGCCGCGCAGAGCCGCCACTGCAACCGACCGACTCGCTCAGGCTCCGACCGTCCGCACAAGTGGTCGACTTGCCCACCCTCCGACCGTCCGCACGCCCGATGAGACATCCCCGGCCGTCCTCCGGCCGTCCGCACTTCGGATGGGACACCCTTGGCGACCTCCGACCGTCCGCACACGGATGGGACTTCCCTGGCGACCAGGGTCCCCCTCACTCCGGTCCATCCGTCCGCACCGGGATCGGACGTCGCTGCCGACTAGCCCCCCCCGACCGAACATCGGATGAGAGATGCCGGTAGGTTTCGTCCCTCCCGTCCGCACTGGGATCGGAGATCGCCCCCAAAATCGACCCAATTCCGTCCGCATTGGGATCGGACCCACCTCTGGGTTGGGGGGGGGCCTTTCTGGATGTGGTCTCAACGACATCTGGTTAAAAACTACTCGGCAGAAATAGTCCAACGCCTCCCCAGTCCCCTTCTACTCGTCCCGCCCCTGTATGACGCATCCCGACCATCCCCTGTTACCTTGTCACGTCTCGGGACGCTCCGGATTCCCAGGGCGATCGAGCGTTCTTCGAGGCAATGAAGGGCACAGTGCTTGCGTTCTTGTCCAGCTTGTGCCCCTCAAGCACTGGCGCTGACTGAACGGCCCTAGGATCTCGGTGAACGGAAAAAGTTGCTCCACCGCGCTCGCCGCGCGGTAGTACAGGAAGCGATGGAACGCCTCTTCGCCTTCAATCGTCAGCTCTATATCTCGGAGTGTTTTGACTCGTCCCTACTACAGTACCCGATCGGCTAGCATTTACAGGCGGCTCCTCCGATCGCTTGCAAAATAGTGGATCATGGTTACATCAGGAGACACCGTCTTGTTGCATTTCGACCATCCTGGAGCTATTCAAGCCTCTGTCGAACGCGGATGCGGGGAAACCGATGATGCACTCCGTACGGTACCGCCCTTTGAACGACCGTAGTCATGGCAGAACGACATGGCGTACTCCGCCAAACCATAGCAGGTATGATGCAAACACGACCTACAGAATGGTTAGTGGATTCAATTGCTTAGGCTTGGATGGGATCTTCTCGCTGAGCTTCCTCTGTAGGACGGCCCGTCCCCATGTCGTCCCTTGTCTGCTCAGATTATGGCTCGCACACTTAAGTACTATCTACAGAATTTTTGCAAACGCCCGTGGGTAACATGGTGTCAGCTTCTTATTTGGCTACAAGTATGAGGTTGGTGGATGTGCGCACTTCGGCTGAAGTTGGTGGGGTGTTTTGATATAGCATCTTGACTGACGTATCTCATGCGTACTATTATAATAATATGGTTTCCTCTACATCTAGACTATGGGCGCCTGGCTTTCCGGGCCGCACTGACGTCCTGACGTCAGCGTCTTTACTATATTTCGGCTGAGTCACTCAAGCAGCGCAAAACGGCGTAACTACTCGTGAGTCGTGAGCTATGCTTACTTCAGCGATCTTCCCCTAGTAAACGGAAAGAAATGACGTTACAGCAAGGCCGCCTTTGCCCAGTATAGCCGGTCCCCCGACTCGACGATAGCAGTGTCGTTCTAGCAAGTTCCTGTTCATGCTCTCCTGACAAATCGCCTTTGTGATGGCAACCTCGAAGAGGAAGTCATCGTCAAAGACCTGTACGATGCAGCGCGTCATGTGCTTTTGTTCTGGAGAGGCGACACACACAGCTTGACTATGGCTTTACGTCTTTCGTAATTGAGACCAGCCAAGATCCTGATGTCTCGCTGAAACTCGTTATGACATGGATCAGACTGGTATATCGCCTGCAGTGCCACAGCCAGAATTCGTTGTTCTACTCTCAAGGTCACGTTCAGAAAAGAAATACGGAGTGTTATGTCTGCCTGCTGAGCCGTTGCTGACGAGGAGAGATGGCTTCGCGATGCAACTTAAAAACGGGCATTTCACGATGCCAGCCGACATCTATTCGTCGAAATTCCAGCCAACTATCCGTAAGACATGGAAACACCAGGCTCGAGCCAAGGAAAATTCAGACTGTACGGCTCGTCGGCCCTCCCTCGGGGCCAGGCGTGCCTCACTTGCAGGTGAGTACCGATCACCTTTCGCACTTCCGAACCTCCCGTTCGACCCTCACAACTCCCTAGAGTCCGTAAACTGGTAAATTTAACGACTTGATTCGTACGCAATGACATATCCTGATCGTAAGCCCCTCCAGAAATGCGATGGTATCCGTCCTATCTGCGGGACGTGTAGGAATTCAAATCGCGGCGGGGACTGCGAATATGCTGACAGCAGTACTCGTAGCTCGACACACGCCCTGGAGGAGAAGGTTTCTGGTCTTCGAGCTCGTATACGGGAGCTCCGACGCGCGACAACCACAGGTGGCCAAGCCATGAGCCTCCAGCAGCTACCAGCTAGCTCAGAGGGCGGATCTGATAGTACTGAGTCACTGCCACAGTCCTTGCCACGGTCCGAACACAGTAATCATCTTCATTCGGATCCGGACCGATTTTTTCTGACATCTTCCATGTGGATGGTTAGGTACAATTTCAGCAACGGAGCGGGCTGCGCTCAGAATACCAGAAGAACATTTAGAGAGGCTGTAAGTAAAATGTAATCAATAAGGCCTTTCTCACCGACACTGGATTATACAGCATAGACGCATTTTTTTCTCGCGATCAACCACTCTGGTTCTTGCATGTGCCGCGCTTTCGTCACGCAACATCCCATCCTACGGAGCAAGCTTCGCTGGCTATTTCCTGCCTCATGAGCACTATATGCATGGTAGCAGCACGTTATCAAGCCGACCTTTCCGTGTACGAGGATACCCTTCGCAGCCACGCAGAATCCGAGCTCGGTAATGCCCTCGCGTCGGGAGAGATTGTGTATGTACTCCAAGCGCACGTCCTGCTTGGCTCACATGCCCTCACGTGCGGAGACTTCCTCGTCGGTGAAGCTCACATTTCAAGTGCTGCTTGCCTTTCGCTTCGCTGTTCTTTGAACCTTGTTCGTTCAGCACCACTGTCCCTGTCGCTCCATTTCGCGGCGCTGGATCCGGTGCTGCTCGATGATGCACTGCCAGAACCCCTAGATCAGATAGAGGAAGGGGAGCGCGTGAATGCGTTCTGGACTGTATACTCACTCAAGACGATATGGGGCGTGGCTCTCAACACTATCGTGGGCGTAAGCGATCAAACAGCGCGAGATGTCCGGGTCCCATGGCCTCTAAAAATGGAACAGTACGACAGGGAATATGTGAGTGTTTGCTCTTATCTTGATCAAGAAATCTGACGCCTTGTCGTAGAATAATAGGGGCTGGATTGAGTCGTCTCTGCAAGAAAACGATGCGCTCCGCTACTCTCTGTTCGGTGCTATAGCGCATGGTTGGAGCCAAGGAGGAACTAGCTCCTTAGCAGAAATTTCTAAAGCGTCAGCGCTCATTGAGCGCGCCTTATTCCTCTCAAAAACTGAAGAGCTCAGTACGTCACTAGACGACGCGCCTGGCGGCATAGTCGACTAAAATATTCCGTAGACCTGCACACGATTTTGATGATTGATTCTTTCATAGACAACCTCGCTCTTGCGCTCGGTCCGACCGCGCTAGCAAGCCCGCACGAGTATGCCGCGCACCTCCTTCTACGCGGCGCCACTTTTGTACTTCACTGTGCAGATGAGCCGGATGAACGTGCCCTACACGCAGCGCGCGCAATGGCGGTAGCTTCGTTCACTCTGCTCCCGGCAACTTCCCGTGAGGTGCCTGGATTCCTTGAACCTGCGGTTGGGGTGGGTACCTTTGTGACTGGATTGAAGGTGCCAGGCTGACGTGCTCTATCAGATTGTGATCCCTGCAGCCTGCCGCGTTCTCATGTCGGCGCGCTCCTCCGAGATGATGAATATGGCTGAGGCCGAGGTTGATGGCGCGATGAACGCGCTATTAGCGCTCCTGGAAGCCTGGGCATTAGTCAGTACCTTTGTCGGTGTGCTCTACGTTTCTTCCCCTCCAAATCTAAACTGAAGAAACGATGCGCAGCAATGCAATATGAAAGAGTTAGGCAGGAACGTGCAGGATTTTGAAGCAACCTAGGTCATCGACGAATACTAGTCCTGCGATGCTGGGTCATAGTAGATGGGATATAGAATTAAGAGCTTAGGATAATACCATAGAACGTGCTTATATCTAGAAGCGTGGCTTTTCAGGTAGCGTGGTTTCCGTATCGAACGACCACGAACGATTGACCCTTGCCCAAGACTTGCAAGTAACACCGGCTGTAATTTGCATATGATTAGGGGTTCGCCCGGTATATACCACTATACGCCGATGATATCTACAGCACGACCTTATGATCTCATACTTTAATGTTTCGTGATGGCTGAGTCATGCACGCCACACGAAAAAGTTCGGCTCGACACATAGTAGTATTACAAGGGAATCGCCACGCCGAATAGCAGCTTCTGGCTACATCAACTTAGTGATCGTTCGTGCACTAGCCCGGGCTTTATTTTCGATAAACCGGGCTACTTCTCCGAGGCAGAAAATGATTCGCCTTTTCAGCCCAAAAGTTCATCAACATAGGTACCTAGGCTCAGATTTCCCCAGGAAGCTAGCTGAAGCATAACGGAGCCTACTGGAAAAAAAAAAAAAGATAGTGCGCGCTTAGGCTTGCGCTTAGGTGCGCGAACGAGCATGAGGCTCTTACCCGGCCCTGACGGCCTGACGAGCCACGCGCTCGCTACCAGGACACTGCTCAGGCTCGCAGAGCGGCATGGACGTGCTTGGTAAGTCAAGTTCAAAAAAGACCGATGTCGCAATGGTAGACTGAGGGTCATATGTAATTACACTCGGAGCAAGACTCGGCAAGAGATTCGGAGAGTCTTCTGTGCTCTAGTACTACTGCCAGTGCAGCCCAAGCTCAGCATGATACCGTGACTACGCAGACTTGAAACGCGTACCAGCAAAGCAATACTCACGTGACTTAGATATACTCAACGCTTACATGATCTGCTCGGGCCATGTCGGATTTTCTTGTACCCGTTCCTTCTCGCTTCCGGCCTTCATCTCACACCAAAACTCAACAGTTTACCATTCGAGTGTGGTGCGGCGTCATGCTATGCTTTGTCCCGGACACTTGCCGCATTTTCGGCGATCAAATTTTACATTCGGGCAAACGCGGACCCGTGCATTCGAGTTTTCCGCGAATACCTAATCCTGGACTCTATCACAAAGCGGGCTTATAGCGTGAACTATCTGTTTGTCAAGATGAAATTAGCGTTACTGTCCATAATGTTGCTCAGCAGTATGCTTCGCCGAGGCTCCGTAAGATCGACATGGTTAACCTCTTCCTTCGGGGACGTGTCAGCTAGTGGCAATGTATGACTCGTACGGGGCGCATTAAAAGCAACGGCTCACCGATTAATCTTTGAATGAAAACAACAGGGGGATTTCTGCACCTAGCTCTGAACAAAATGCAACATTCACAACATCAAGAGGGCGCGGACACAGTGTCTTCTCCCGCCCTTCGACGTGGGATGGCGTGCTCGAATTGCAGGTGGATAAATCCATGCTTTCATACTTGTGGATGCTTAAATATCTGATCTACCCCGTAGATTGCGTAAGAAGGTGATCGGAGCATTGTTGAAATCACTATATTGTCCCGGCTCATTATAAACTAGAAATGCGACGGGATCCGGCCTGTTTGCGGGCCCTGTGAGAACTCGGGGCGCCCCGACTGCGAGTTCCCCACTGACGCACCAAGCTCCACGCACGAACTTGAACAAAGAGTTGCCGTACTTCGGGCTCGCCTGCGAGGCCTCCGGCGTGTCCGCGCGGGTCCACTTAGTACCAAGCGCACAAACACGAGCAGTCCCGGAACGGGTGACGACGGATCAAGCACGGCCTCTGACCTGTCTTTTGAGGGGCCGGCGAATCCAGTCGCCCGTGAGGTATATGAAGGACGGGCCGGGCAGATACAAACCAACTTGTTCTCGATACCGTCGGCTGCATCTAATCAACACAAACCCATTTTTCTCTCGATGCTAGGTCTATCCAAAGAGCTCATCGACAAATTGTACGTGGTTTATCTGCCAGGTTATGTGCGATAACTCAAACCCTTATCCGGACAGATTCAGCGCTTTCTTCTCACGAGACCAGCCACTTTGGTTCTTGCACCCCGCACGCTTCCGGGCAGCAGCCATGCTTCCCCACGGTCACCCGGCCCGCGTGCACCCCGCACTGGAAGCAACTGTATGTTTGCTGGGAATCTCCGATGACGACCCCCCCGCCCTCGAAACCATGCTACGCGAGCATGCGACGTCTGAACTCGGCAACCCGCTTTCAGGAAAACAAGCACTCTATGTGCTGCAAACATATGTCCTCCTAGGAGCCTACACCTTAGCGCGTGGTGAGTTCCTCGTAGGCCAGGAGCACATAGCGAGTGCGGCCTCCATTGTGCTCGTATACGGGCTGCATAAGGGACACCTCACGCGCGAGACATTACCATATGACACCCCGCCCTCCGCTTTGGGTACTGCACCGCTTGCGCTGCTCGCGCCCCCACGTGACGAAGTGGAAGAAGGCGAGCGGACGTTGGCATTTTGGACAGTCTTCGCGCTTGAACGGGTGTGGGGATCAGCACTTGGTACGCCCGCACGTATTCGAAACGGAGATGGAGGCGTTTTCATCGAAGCACCGTGGCCTTTGGAAATGAAACAGTACGAACAGGTCAGCGAGCAAAAAGTCCCGTCAGGAACTACCATACTAACTTCGCATAGTTGTGGGCCGATTATGTCCTGCACGGAAAAGATATCATCCGTCGATTTCTAGCTGGAATTGCTCCCGAATCTCATTCCGAAGAGCAGTGTCCACTAGGAAGGACGGTTAAGGCTGCGCTCTTGCTTGAGTACGCGAATTTGTTGATAGCTGCTCCAGATGGCGATACTGGTACGGATTATTAAACCGTGGTTTTTTTCGAATCGGTGCACTAACTTGTCCGTATCGCAGGAGATGATGCGGTCGCGACCCTGGAGGCGCGTATAGAAACCCTCGTCGCTAGCATTGGACCAGTTGACCTTACAGAGCCGAGAAGTAGAGCTGCGTTCGTTCTTGTGCATGGCGCAAGGATGGCGTTGCACCACCAAGAAGGTAGTGTACATCCCGAGGCGTTACGTGCCGCACAGGCGATCGCCCTCAGTGCGCAGACTCTTTATCCTTTGGAACGTGAATCACTTGGATTCTTTGAGGCCGCTGTTGGGGCATGTATTCTCCCTTTGTTCGCCTTCCCCGTCTCTCACTATTGGTATAGACCGTATTTCCGGCAGCCTGCCATGTGTTTTCGGAAGCACGAATGGCAGATACTCCCAGTATCGCCCAGCAAGAAGTAACAACCGCTCTCAATGCGATGTTAGGCATCCTAGAATCGTGGTCATTGCAGAGCAGCTTCATTGGTACGTCTGTCCTCGGTATGTCTGAATATGAAACTAACCAGCCGGAATGATCCTAGCTGTCCAACTAGATAGGCTACAGGGATACCTGAGCGCCCTGGACCTGCTGGTGTAGCATTCATAGGAAAAACAGATACTTGTGTAAAATGCGAGTACTCAAAGTGCATCACTGATAACATATTGGCGTGGCTAGTAGTGAGCGCTGAGCACGTGGCAAACAGCCAGTAGTATGTTTAGTTCTGATAGGGGAATCGATGTCTGGCAGTCGCGATCGATCTCATTTGAGAAGCAATTAAGAACTCCCTTGCGTGCTATAATGTAAAAATATCATCAATTCACATCAACCTAGAAATCTCCTGGACAAGATATATGAACACAGCCCTTACTACTCGTAGCATACAAAGTTGTATAGACAGTGTTATATACGGTCGCGTATATGGACAAACATGGAGCTGGCCCTTTCTTCACGAGGTTACGAACATCCCACCATCGATGTGAACAGTCTGGCCCGTGATGTACGACGCGTCTCGGCTAGCCCTGCCCCACCGCCTGGTCAGCAATTCTCCCAGCTAGAAAGGAAATAAACGTACAGGAAGACTACGACGGTCGCGCACTCGATAGGCTGGCCAGGACGACCCATCGGCGGAGAGTTCGTGCCTTCGATATTGTTTTGTGAGAAAGTAGACGTGACGAGTGGCGTGTGGATGGGACCAGGTGCAATAGCATTGACCTACGTGGGCTGGATTAGCATAGCATCATTGCAGCTAGCATGCTCGTACGCGGATCTGCCTCTCGCAGATGATCTGGTTCGACAGACCGCGGGTGAAAGAGACCACAGCGCCCTTTGTCGACGTGTAGTCGAGGAGGTCTGGACGGCCAACCTTTCTGCGACTTAGACCAGTGTGATTCTCAGAATTAGGAGTAACGCACATATGCGTTGATGGACGCATTGTTAATAATACTAGAACCGGGCTTCATATACGGAATGGCTGCCTTGCTAAAATAGAAGAGGGGATCTGTGTATCAAAATCAGCCCACCCAGGCAACCACCGCTCAAACACACAAGACATACGGACGTTCACCTGAAATGTGTCCTCCCACTGCCGGCTGTCGAGGGTGAGGATGTCATGGTTTTCGAACTGCTGTGCAGCGTTGTTGAACAGGATGTCCAGGTGCCCAAATTCTTTAAGCGTCTCCTCGACTGCCTTCCGACAGTTCTCCTCTGACTTGACGTCGAGCTGGATTAGATGCACGCGACGCTTGCCCTGGGTTTTCTGTGAGACTTCGTCGCGTGTCTCCTCTGCATCCTTCTGTTCCTTAGGAAGGTAGACGATAGTGCTAGCATAGGGTGAGCATTAACACTTGCTTCATAAATGGGTGCACACCTATCAGCTCCCTCAATTGCTGCAAGAACGACGAAAGCGCGACCGATACCTGAGTCGCCACCAGTAACAAGGGTCACCTTCCCTTCAAGGCGACCGGAGCCTTTATAAGGCGTCCCATCGGCGTAGACATCGTTCAAAGGTGTGTCTGTTCCAAAGTCAGTGGATTGTCTGGAGTCCACAAGGGGTGCAACGCACCCTTCATGGGGTGCTGCTTCCCCGGTGGCCATGAGTCGGGGCCACCTTGGGCCTGCTTCTCTGTTTGTGCGTCGGGCTTGTATCCCTGCTGGTATTGTTTCGGCTGCGAAGACATTGGCGGTGACCTGGGTCTATGGGTGAAAGTTGGACGATAGTGCGTCGCGTCCCTCGCAAATTTTATGGCAATGCGGCGACGTTGACGTCGAGGTGACGAATGATGTAACATCATTGTGAAATCGTTTGGGTGAGCGAGACCGTGAGCAGGATCGACACTTCATCGTTGACGAGTTGACGAGTGTAAGCTGTGGAGTACTAGTCTCCGATCTAAGACAAACACACGGTAGTCGAGCTTAGTGGTGACGTCATGCGTCGACGAGTCTGCGTGTCCATGCGGCTTGGTGCTGCCGAACCCTCAGTGAACCTTCGAGTTTCAAGAGCGACGGTGCAAAAGCTATTCAATGTGCGTATGGTACTTTGCGTAGACAATAGTCCAGAATATACATTGAGATACAAACCGGAGTACCCTAATGAGCCTCCGTCCTCGGCCTTCAATATATGAACGGAATGATTCGCCACTTGACAAGCTTCTTGTACCTGTTCCAGTCATCACCATACCTGCAGAGGACTGTCAGCGTCATGGTACCGGAATAGAAGTAAAGACGATGCACTTCTTCTCACACGCTTCGTCGTCGCGCATGCCACGGTGCGCCAACAGTACGGCGAAGTACATGATATAGAAATATGTTACAGGTGTGTCGAACCCTGTCGGGAGCGACCACGCGAGGCCCATAAGAAGGTCCCCCATGTAGTTCGGGTGGCGAGAAACACCCCACCAGCCAGAAGTGAGCAGCTTAGTACCACGCTTAGTCTCCATAAACTTCAGATCTAACAGTTGAGCGGTACATTAGCGAATATTCACTCGCGAAAACAGTGAGGGCAATATACTCTTTGGGTTCTTTCCGTTGCGGAAATCGTTCTTCTCGTTGTTCGACTCCCTGAAGATGTACCAGCCGAGAGCGTTCACAAGGAAAATTGCGGCAGAAGCAGCCATGCCGAGATCCTTGGGCCGGAATACAAGGTAGCGAGCTTGGAGAGAGTAGACAAACGGGACCCAAAGGAGATCGCCGACGGAAAGCATGAAACCAAAGCCGTCGGTCACGATATCCATCATCGTGAACAGGCCTGGCTGAAAAGATGTTAGAAAGCGCAGTAGGGCGGCCCCTCGGCGTGCTCACCTCGTTGTAGAGCGAGTCTGCGATGTAGAAGCCGTGGAACAAGACGACAAGAGCCATCGAATCGGTGATGCGTCCGCCAAGACGTGTGGCCTGTTCACACGCCATGCTAATGTCGATGAGCAGCCATAGGATCATGCCCGGCCGCAGCTCGTTAAACGACTTGAGATCGAGACCGAAGATGGCGGGGTTCAACTCGCGACCAATGTAAAACTAGAAGAATGATAATCAGCTTCGTGTCGCAAGCTGCATTAGGGCATAGAGGCCTATGTCAAAGGTCTTGCGCATGAGACTCGGGCGAGTGCTCCTCAGCGATCAGACCCGTAAACCTCCAATAGCAATCAAACGGGGTGGGTAAATGTAAAAATATAAGCTCAGATCTCGGTCGTGTTCGACGCGCAAAACACCACAGAGCCAGGAAAGGATATTACTTACGTCGTAGACGGGGTTGCCAGTGTTGCCACCAAGAGCGAGAAGTTTCTCTCCCCGGAAAGAGAAGCCGTAGCAAAGAGCAGCTTGAGCAATAGACATACAGAGCGCTGCTGTGACAAAGCCAATCCAGCGCTCGTAAAGAAAGGTGAAGGACTGGCAACCGAAGCGATAGATGTACCCCGCCGTAAGACCAAGTGCAAGGAGCATCGTCGAGAACGCTGCGAACGCCATTGATATGAAAACAGTGAAAATGTGGTTATGACATACCATTGATTTTATAGCTTTGACGCTTCCCGTTCCGGAGCTCTGTGCCCTGCACCCAGTCTCCCGGAAGGATAGCCCACGCGACGACGCAGAAAGCGTACCACCCAAGGTACATGTAGAACGCTTCAAGATCAAAAAGACTCCTCCAAAACTCCTGGCTTGTAACGGATGCGAAAAAGGTGTCGTAGATGTATTCAAACGAAGGTGGGCAGGCGCCGACGCGCTCGTTGCAGGTGAAATAGAGAGCGTAGGTCACGAAAGGGACGCCGACCGTCACAAGGAGGGCGCCTATCGGGCCCATGAACTCGTATTTCGTCGTGCGCGGGTTCAGAACTGCCTGAGACTTGGCCGTGGACTTGGTAAGGGAGGACATGGTGGGTTGCGGTTCCAACGACGCCGTGGGCAGCGTCGGTTCTTGTATCATAGCCTGGGACCACACGCGTCAGGCGTATCCGATACACGTGACCCTAAATCGTTCGACGTCATCCACGTCATCCGCTTTTTCGCATCGGGGACCACGGTGACCGGTGGCCTTTCGTATGCATACGGTGGGACAGCTCATTTCACGACTAGACCCACGGCCCAAACTTTGTGCCATAACTCACTAGCACACAGTCGCTCCCGCACACTTCCTTATCACCGCAGAGTCACTTCACATTTCTTTATACCGCCCTGCCGCCCTCCCAGCCTTCATAGCAGAACACGCGTGTAGCACGTATACTCTTGCGTATACCAGTCTGACTACGCTTTTTTGTTAACCAGCCTATATGTACACGTGCCGAACTTAGTCATTCTCCTCGTGCTGAGTATGTCGTGGCGCACTGGCGAGACCCGCCCATCTGAGCAGCGCGCCAATGCTCGCGTCGGTCCCGGCTGGCGCCAAGCCTCACAGTACGTGTGCCAGCAGCAGATGACACCGCTCGCGATTGTGACCGTTAAACGTTAAGCACCGGTGGGTACAGCTTTTCTCCAGAGCGAGAATCTGATTGAAAACCGACCTCAAGCGGAAGTCACTGGATTCGGAATGACATTCAAGTGAGTACTCACAGGTATGCATACTCTCACAGGACAGTTAACCTAAATTACCTGGGTATTCGCCTTACTTTCTCAGGAATCATATGACTGAATTTCCTCGCTGGAGGCACAGCCAATATGCGTACCAAACAGAGTACCGACACACGTAAGGTCCAGGTGGACTAGATGAACCCAAAGGTCGAAGTCCCGCTGTCCTTCGGATAGATGCGCTGGTATCGGTATCTATATATCATATACCTTGCTATGAGCTGAGCTTCGCACGTCACGGTCTTGGTGTACTGTAGTCCCGCAAGTAGTCTGTTCCATGTGGTCGAGCTTTAAAGACTATCAGCAATAGCATACACCAAAGCCTGATTTACATGACGACTGTGAGTACCGATCAGAGCCATGCCCGCCATCTACGAACGGGATATTAGATAATTTTAGCCCTGAGGCCGGCCCGGCGAGCTTGCGAGCCGACCGGCCTCCGGCCCAGGCAAGCTAGCGGGGGAGAGCGCGGAGTCGCACGGCCACGTGCTCCCATGTCGTAGATACACCGAATATATGCGCGCTGTCTCTTCCTTCATCGCGATAGTCATTGCTCTCAGCCACTGCTTGCGCGCATATTCGCCGTACGAAATGACCAACATCACCATCCCTTTGACCTCTCAAACCGCTCCTTCCCCTGCCGTGACGCTCTCAAACACGCCGGCGCTCGCCGCGCCCGGTAGCTTCTCCCAGATCGTCTCCGATCAGCCTCGTGACGACGGAGATACCGCTCCCGTTCCCGAGACCCAGCGCCTCGCCCCGGACATCAACGCCATGTTCTCAAGCGCCAAAGATCCGTCGGCCCGCGACAAACGAAAGTCCAAGGGCAAAGGTAAAGAGAAGGTGGCAGCCAGAGAGCCGACTCCCCCTCGCGTCTCGTCATCCCACCCGACAAAGAAGAGAGTGGACCGCTGCGTCGAGAAAGCTATCGACACTCTGGAACTACAGCTCCTTAAGATCCCGGACACCAGGCTGAGGAAGGCCACGGCGCTCCAGCTATCCCGCGAGCTTCGAGTTGCCGGCGCGAAGATCGGATCTCCCCCTGGCTCGCCATCAGACGGTCACCCTCCCTCGGACGACGACATGATCGACGTCGACGACGACGTAGACTCCGACCACGGATCAGATTTGCCCGACGAGATCCCCGATGAGCCCAACGCTCTAGACGCCGACCCTTTCATGACGCCCGCGCCACGCATTACTCCCGTCTTCCCGTCCCAGAAACCCGCTGACCGCCACGTGTCATTAGTTTCCCCGCAGACGCGTCGGCACACCAGCTGCCCGTCGTCACCGGCCGACCTCGTGTACGGCCTTCCCGAGGCGCATACATCCGGGTTCTCCGGCGATCTCCCGGTCCCATCCTTCTACGACAACAATTTCGTCGACAAGCGCTACATCCCGATGTCTGCCTTTTGCGAGGAAACCCTGCGCCTCATGGACGAGAATCCTTCGAAGTACATCAAATCTGATCAGTGCCTGCGCAACAACTCCACCAAGAAATTCGTCCAATTCGACGGGCTCGACATCCCGAAGGAGGAAGATCTATCTCCGGTCATGTGGACCTGCGCCGCGCAACGATGGCTCTCGTGGCTCGAGCTTCCGACCGCTTCTGGAATGGGGAAGCTCCATTCGGACCTTCTCGACTGCATGCGGATGCACTTTCGCCTCGTCAAATCACAGCCCGGATTCGGCGAAGAAGGGTTCGCCATAGACACATGGCCTTCCGTACTCAGGCACGACATTTCCTTTCGTCGCCGTTTCTTCTCTTCGCCCTGGATCTTCACAGAGGATGAGTGGGACTTTCAGCTCCACAAACAGATCACGCGCGACGTTTTCGAGGCCAACCGCCGGCTGCGCGCGACTCATTTTCGTGCCCCCGAGGTCCAGCTCACTCCCAGGCCCCTCGGCCCGCCCCGGTTCCAACCTTATCCACGCGATCGCTCCTTTCGGAACTCCGGCGCGCGCCCGTCCGACGCCGATCGCTCAGAGCGCGTGTCAAAGAAGAGGTGCTTCGGCTGCGGCAGGCGGGCGCACCTTCTGGCGAACTGCACGGAACGTCAGACCGTCGACGGCCGGCCCAAGCTCATCGCGTTCAAGGACGGAGTCGTACTCCTCCCGTCCGACAGGAAATCCGGCGACAAGTTCTGCTGCGCCTTCAACGCCAATTCGCGGTGCGCCCCCGACAGGCACGGGAACGACGTTAGGCACGCATGCTGTCTGTGCGGCTCGTACGGCCACGCCGCTTTCGACTGGGCCTGCAACACC
>MU273950.1:0-15119 GCA_022160365.1 Vararia minispora EC-137 | reverse complement strand
ACAAATTTAGTTCGTCAGTCATGCTTTACAGTGAAGGCGGGATCGAGTGGAATTATCCCGACATTGTCTCCGCTTACTGGGTCTCGTGTCAGCCCACAGCGCGTATTCCGTCCCAGCTCGGCTCGGCTTCTTGCGCAATTGAAGCTCTACAGCCGCCGACGGTGCACATGGACTGGGGCAGGTTATCAGCACGTGGGCCGGATGGAATCTTCGGATTCGAACGTGCCCTCCTGCTCTGGGGCCTTAACATCAGTGAGCTGGGAGGTAACATCCAGCACTGGAACAGCATTGCTCACGATATGGCATCCGTTTTCGACACTCTCGATGACATTGAATTCAGTAAGTATGCTGACATACAGGAATCTAATAATTCAGCGCCCGCCAAGGACACAACGCCACATGGAGACAGGTGCGCCTCCGGAAAAGGCGCGGCCTCGGGTGTATCGGATGCGAGCGGCGTGGACAGAAGTGCGGGAGCGGGTCCCGGCGCATCGGATGCGAATGACGTGGTCCACGTGAGCAAGGCACCGTCGCGTCGGCACAATCGTCCGGGAAGTCCGAGCACGGGGTCGCAGGCGCTGGACACAAATAACGTGGCATCAGACAAAATGGGTCCGGCGCAGACGCGCCAGGGCAAGCGCACAAGGAATCCTCCGGCGGCTGCTCCAGAGCCGGATGCGGAAGGCGACATTAACGGGGGGAAGCGGAAGCGCTCTCGAACAGCCAAAGGGGAGCAATGGCGAGAGGCAATCGATGCGCAGGCCGCTAGGCACAAAGCGCGCATCGCCGGCCATAGTCGTGGCGTCGGGAGTCGTGACAGCGAGGGGGAGAGAGGTAATGGGCGTGGGCGTGGGTGTGGGCATGGACGCGGACGCGGACGCGGGTGTGGGACCGGATGCAGTGGGTAAATTACAGCAGCCACTCACTTAATTGTGGTAAATAATACTTTTGTGACTGTGGCACTAAGTGGGCACGTGGAGGATGAATGGGGCCGCACACGATGGGCAGTGGTGTTGCAGCGGGGAGGAGGGTATATAATCAATTGAGAGCATACCACTAACAATGGTTGGATAGCGGAGTGGTAAGAGGGGCTGACTGTAGGCACGTGGAACTGGTCGCGCGAGGTCGTACGATCGATCCCCGCCTGTGTTTTGAGGTCACTTGCCTGCTCACGTGCTTTCCCTTTCCGCAGGATGACGCGTTGAAATGCGGTCGTGGGCGATTGCCGTCAACCATTTAAAAGTACTGTCTCCCACGGGTGGTGTCTCGCATCTCGATTCTCCTCCTGAGTCCACTGCGACTCGGGACAGTGCTATTCGGGACATGTACCTTCCAGATGGTGTGACTCACAAAAGGGATGGGACAGCCATAGTACTTTCCTGTCCAACTTCAGCACGTTCTGTCCAACTTCCCGTGACACGGTACTAGTAAGCGACGCACGAACGAATGATTTACGGCCACATACACGGTATGACTCATGAATACGCTAAAAATTATGGCTGGGAAATGCAGGGTGTAAACCCAATGCACGAAGAGCGATGACAGATGTCAGAAAGTGATCACAACTTGAAAGATTCAATTGAAGTATCCAAACGAAAGTGCACAAAGGAGGCGATTCCTTGGTCCTCGTCATCGCTAGTATTTATGTATGTTCTAAATGAGATGGATATATGATAGAGTATCACGCAAGGAGACTGAGGAAAATAGCTCTCCCATACAGAATTGCATTTGCGTCGGAATAGCGATCATATAACCCAGAGCACATAGCCGCTTGAAGCAGAAATCTCAGGAACGCAAGTGCGCTGTGACAGCACTCATTGAACAATATTCATTTGAAAAAAAATTACTAGTGCCCGTCTCTGAAGGAGGTCTGGTACCAGCATCTTTACAGCCGTGCACTGGAGCAAGCAACGACACGCCTAGAGCAAAAATTGAAGTGATGAAACCAACAACATCATGTACGACGTATGACAACCCCAAACCGGCTCAACACATCTTCTGACGAAAATAAAATGAAAAACAATCAGTACATAGGAGAAAGAATATTCGACTGAGGCGACCTTGGACCATCCGTGACCACTGGCATACCTCACCATATACCAATGCGGCTCGACCTATATGGAGGTTAAGTACAGAATAATCAAAATAGGTCACTGTGCCAACTCTTACCTTCGAGCGGTTCTGATCTCAGGTGGGGGAGGACATAGCAGGCTATGCCAAGGCTCTTGTAGCCATACATCTGGATGGCATAATTGATCTCTGAGAGATTTGTGGTGTAAAAATGGTCGATCCATTGCGGATTGTACGCCTCGCCGTAGAGTGGGATCGTGCCGGGGCAGAAGTTGTCCAGATAGACCCACGCCGCGATGCCCTCGTCCAGCTGGTTTGTGTTGCTCTCGATCGCGAGCACGCGTGTGGTGGCATTCGTCGTTTAGACGTGGTCCGCGTTCGTCAACGCCCAGATGCGCCAGAACGGGACGGAGAGCACGCCGGCAGCCGGGAAGACCAGCCCTGTGACGCCCTCGTAGGTGTAACAAAAGTTCTGAACCGCATAATTCATCTCCGTTGCATTCGTCGTGTAGAAGTGGTCTGTGGCCGACGGAGATCAGGTGCGGAGGAACTGGACCGCGCTGTTTGTGGGGACGCTGTCCGTGAGGCCCTGGGAGTCGTCAGGGGGACTGGTTTGGGGGCTGCGAGTCTTAATGCCAAGGTTCATGGCGGCAGTGCTCGCCACGAAGATAATAGAGAGAATAGTCGAGAATGAAAAGAGCATAGCTGAAGGGAAGTTGCGAAAGCTGCTAGAGTTGCTGCACGAGTTGAAGAGCGGCTGGAGGTCAGTATGCTCGAGCCCTACCGACTTTTATACTTGAATGCCACACAGGCGCTAGCAGCTGTCCCGAAAGGATGGCGTCAAGGAAGCCCGTGAGGAGGGGTGTCGATCATGAAAGAATATGATTAAGGAAGGTAAGCGGAATCATCTCTTGAATTCAAGCAATTAGGTAGAAAAGTTCTACAGTAGCTGCGTCGCGCTTCCCTAACGGAGAACCTCAGACGTAGATTGTATGCATCGGACAGTCACGAGCTACCTTGTATTCTCGCAGACCGGCGGTAACTTGCTACCTGCTAACATCGTTTGTTCAGCAGAGCCTCACAGCGCTATCAAGAATATACTAAGAGTTCAATTGATCCAACCACTTTGAACATGCAATGAAAGCTCAGCCTGCCTCTGATTCCGTACAGCATAGATGATGAAAAAAAGACTGGTCTTCGAACTGCACGGGCTTCTCTATGGACTTAAACACTTTGAAGAGACACGAACCGACCCTCGGGTTTGAAGCACAAGCGCATTATGTCCATCGACCCATAGGGTCGATCCAGGGCAAAATGAGAGGACGCTGACAGGGTTCGCTCGAGGTGACAGCAGACTTCCGTCAGATGCATTTGAGAACGGCCGGTGCTCACGCCATGAGTGTTCGTCTAGGCGGAAACTGCGGAAAGGCGGGCTGAAGACTTTATTTCACCGGTACATCCTGCGCTGTACCTCGGTCAGGAGTTCAATTAGTGAGGAAAATACTGAGGAAGAGTCGAGTAGACTGCTGGGAGGCCGCCGATCGGTCGAACGCCGTCGGTCGAAGAGGGTACAAGGAGAGGAGAGGGGGACCGCCGACCGTCCTAGTTGATGGTCGGGGGCTGGAGCGGAGCGGAGGCAGGGCGTTCAGGGGCGGCGTCGATTATCGGCGCGTTCGTAGGGCACGGGCGTGAGGCGTGAGGCGTAGGGCGTGGGTTGCAAAGGCGAGCGGGGTTCACACTACACGGCCGGACCGGCCAGACCTTGTCCCGAGCGCATGCGCGTACTATCTCCGGCATTTACGGCCAACCCCGATTGAGATGGCCCTGATGTTCCTTGAGCTCGATCCAGCGAATCAATAGTTCTCAGCTGACGCTGACGTCGGCCTGACATCAACTCGGACATCAACGAGTCCTCTCGATGGTGTCGGAGAGTCGTCTCAATGGTGCCGGAGAGGCCTCACTTGGAACCTCACAAAGATCTGAGCAACAGCCATTCAAGCTTCATAAAAGGCCAGCTCAATGCCCCAATATATTCATTCCCACATTGCCATGCGCACATTAAATGAATTTATTCCAGAATTATGATGTAAATAGCACAAAGGAATGAACAGGCTCAAACAAAGAGGACATGCGGTCTTTAAGGCTCAGAATCGGACACGGTAGCAGCAGTTGGGGCGAGTTGGCCGAAAGCAGCATCACTACTGCCATAAATCTTGCGATCTCGTTCAAGATTGCGAGCAAAGTACCTAATGCACTTAGATGAAACCAGACAATATCGGAAGGCCCACTTACTTGGTGATGCGCTTCACGTCATTTTCTTTATTCTTACGAAGTGCTTGCAGGGAACTGTCGACATTCTGCCAGTACTGCTTCACGTCGGCGTTGGTCTTCTTCTCGTCATCACCACGTGCCTTCATAAACATTGTGCGCTGAACCATGATCCGGATGTGAGAACAATCTTTTCAAAAGATATCTGACGCACCAGATAGGCCACTCGAGCAACGAGCGGAATGGAGGGATTCACCTTGACATGCTTCTTGCATATGGCGAGGATGGCAGAAGTGAGAGCAATGACATCTGATGCGCCGTCACGGACTGTGAGTTCGTCAACGACATCGCCCGGCTTGCCAATCGACTTGTATATCTGGCCGTCATGAAGGCGATTGGCTAATGATACATAAGCTCGAAAACGAACCTCAAGTTTGATTTGATTGAGGCGTTGCCCCAGACGGATGCTTGCCCGGCTCTCGACAACACTCACCTTAGCACCATCGTCCTCGATGCTTGCGAAGCCAGATGATGGCTGTCTTTGGAGCGCGGCCTCGACAAATCATTAGCAAGGGAATTGAATAGAGACAGCTACTTACTATGACGAGCTTCAGAGTGCCCTCATCACGATAAGAAGCTGCATGTGGGTTAAGAATTATGACACAGATAGCCTTCTCGAGCGCGGCCTGAGGGACAAGGTGAGCACTGCAGCACATGAGAAGAACAAGACTTGCCTCCATGCGAGCAGGAATCTGATACGGCACTTCCGGTGCTTGGAAAACAGAAATACTCGATGCAATCTTTATAACCTGCCCCGCTGTCCATAGCTCTCGCTCCTCGTCGGAGAGCTGCGAAAGTCAGAACCAGTTTATGACAAAATGCGAGGGCTGACCTTCGAGAACCGCTTGAGAGCAACAAGCTCATCGTCCTTTAAGCCCAGGTCATGAGCGATCTTGCTCACGAACTGGTTGAGGTCGCGAGCGGTGCTCATGCGGCTACGAAAGCGGGCAGCAGCGTCAACACTGGGAGACGTGGGAGCAAAGCTGTATGGAGAATTGGAACGCCTAGTCCGCAGCGTCCGGTCTGCGCCACCATTTGGGGAGTTCAGTGACTGTGGAGAGTGTGTTGAGGGTGATGCCGTCTGTGAGCTGTGACGTGGCTCTGGTGGGGTTGCCAAAAGCTCGTCGAAAGGATCAGAGCTCAAAGAAGCCATGGCGTGCCGGACAGCGGCACAAGCCAGGAGGGAAAAGAAAAAGAGACGAGCTTGAAAAAATAACGGGAAACAAGGTGAGGTGAGGGTCGAAGGACGAAACAAACACACTGTTAAGTCGCGACGACGCTTCGTGGCAGGCGCGCTGACGAACTTCTCACGTGCGGCCACACTCCACGTTCAAGTTCTCTCGCGTTGTCTTTGCAACTCCACTCCAAATGTGCACCACCCGCGTCGTCTGCGCGCCTTTATAATGTTCGCGGGCGCCCTTCTTCATCTTCACGATCGACGCCCTCCTCGTCCAAGTCCTCCGCGGCGCCTCGTGCAAGTCTCTTGTCCCGCTGACTTGCTCTGGGAAGCACGAGCGGCCGCACCGTTCCCAACATTGCCGCCCCGTTCCCAGCACGGCCACCGCGCCGCCTGTCCACCTGCACGCGCCAGAGCACCTCGCACACGCGACGTCCCGTGCTCCCGTCCGCTCCTTCGTTGCGCCGTGGTACCGCGCGCGGAAGTTTTTTCGTTGCGTCGTGCGCCGAGCTCGACCTTGTGCATTGCTCACGCAAATGCCCATGCCGGAGCACTTCGTCCGCGCCCCATCCGGCACGCCACCACGCGCGCACCCGCACCCGAGCACCTAGCACCTGTCCACGCGGCTCTCGGGACACCGACGTGCTGTTCGTCGTGTCTGAGGTTGCGTGCGTTATCGCGCACTATCCTCCCGCCCGCCCGCCCGCCCGCCCGCGCTCGTTCAAGTTCTCGTGCGCCGTCCATGCATCCACCCGCGCAGGTGCACCTCACACACGACGTTCGATATCCCCGCGCAGTGTGTGGCGCCCGTCTTGTCTTTGCGCGCCGCCCGTGCACGCCGTCGACCTCGATTCGGGGTTCGGAGTCGGAGGGAGGACGAGAGGTGCAGTGAGAAGAGTGAAGGGAGGAGCGGAATGGGAGAGAAGATAGTCGGAAGGGAGGGAAAGAACGAGGGCTGCAAGGACGAGCCGACGAGCTCGGCCGCGTGCGCGGCGTCCTGAATGGCGCCGCTCCTTCTCGGTGCTCCGGTCGCGCTATGCGTCGCCCAGGTGCTGCTGCCGCCTCCCCCCTCCAGCACACCTGTGGTTTCGTCTGACCCGACGGATGCCAATTCATGGTGCCGCACGCGGACGGTTACGTCGCATTCCAGCCGCCGTCACATTTGCGAGCTGCGTGATGTTCACCGCCGCGGTGCTCGTAAACCTTGTCAACCAGGCGCCGTACTCGCACACGACCTCCGCATCGTCCGTCTCCTGCCCGAAGGTCTGGCATATGTGCAGGGGCTTGTCTCAGCAGATGTACATATACTTTCACGGAGTGTCCTGAGTTCGAGAGTGTCGGGCGCACAGGAATAAGGGCTGATGAGCTGCCGATAAGGAGTGTGATATCTGCGCCAGACCGACTCGTTCTGCAGGCCGCGTGTCTTTTCTCATCCCATCATGCCCGCAGAACGACGTGCACTCCCTGAATGTCAGTAAGCCAGCTCTTATAGCATCAGCCTCTTGTTGATGCTTCTCAGGCTTTGAACGGATCAGTGATCTTCAAGTGCGATGCAAGCTTTGCAATAGAACCATGGCACAAAGCTCTAGATACAGCCACGAGATCAGTGCAATTCACCGAAAGAATGTACAACGTGAAGCAGAAAAAGCCAGCTCACCATCTGAATCTTCATCTGCTGCTGCTCCTCCTGTGTCTCAAGCATCTTCAGCTATGCTTCTTGATCTCACTGATATGTTTGTCTCCGATGACTCAGATGAAGAAATGAACCTCATATCACCACCATTGACCTCCGATCTCATGGATGGTATTCTTCAGGACGAAGATGGCTTGCTTTATGACCACTATGGCAACAAGATCTACTTATCAGCAGGTATGCAGGCTGTAACAGAGGAGGAGCAGTTCCGTGAGACATTCAATGATGAGATGCTTGCTCTTGACATGGGTGCTCATTCGGATCTGGGCACATTTTCCACAACTGTCGACGATCTCTTTGATCAGGATAATGATGTCTATGAGGATAGTACTATGCGTACCGTCCGTGAAGCCTTAGAGGCTTTAGGTGATATTGCTGTTGTTGTTTAGAATTTTAACTCACTTGCTTTAGGTGTCGATAATCAAGATACAATAGACAGTCCAGAACTTGCTCAGCTAGGTTCTAATAGCACAATTGCTGATAGTGCTCTAGCGCCTTACACCTCCCAATCTGTAAAATTATTATCTATGTCTGATTTTATAATATGTCGTCTGCGTGCCGCAGTAGGGGCTCGCGCAGCACTCAATCTAGCTTGTGGTCACTGGCAGTTCGACTCTCCCAAGGTTTCTCTAGGATGGCCTCCCAAGTGGCCTCCCCACTTAAATCTGGGCAGGATTGTTATATCTACGGATACAGAGATACAAGTGGGGATAAATTTGCTTTTTAATACCAGTTTTAGTAGAAAGAAGATCATGTTTCGTCCTTTGCGCTGAGCAGCACTGAGCAGCACTGACCCCCGGATTGCACGACCACGTCACGTGAACTGAGTTTATCCCTAGTCGATGATTGCTCGCTACGCTCGCAATTACTAACATTTTGTGTCAGATGTTTTACCTTGATCTTATCGACAATTTGCCACGACTTCGACAGTCTGATGATTCTATGAGTATTATTATCTGGGTTTTACGCCAGCTTGGTGTTTCAAATGTTCCATCACTCCATCAGTTACGCAAATTTCAAGCCTCACTTGCTCAGGATGTTGGCTTATCTGCTGTCCATCACATTTCTGCTCTCAACAATAACTTTTTCACAAATCATCCAACGTCTCTTATTGCCTTGGACTTTGCTAATCCACTTGTTCGCCATCATATGCGATTCTATCCTGAAGTTGCTATACCTGCATCAGAGTTCTGGCATGGTGAAAAGTGGCTTAAGGAGCTTGACCCTGATAATCTATCTCCAATGTGGGCGGATTTCAAGCATACACCATCATACCATTTTTTTATTAAGGAACTATGTCAACTTACTAACGGAACACTGGTTATTCCAATAAAGTGGTTTACAAAACAAGTTAGTAGCCAATCCACCACCATGGCTGAGGTATATCTTGTATCATATTCTCCAGAGGTATGTGTTTAATTTTATAGCTGAATTCCAGGTTATATTAACATAGTATCATGCACTAGACAAATGTGTTCAGTTTAGCAGACTCCAATGTGCAGGTTATCAATACATCTGACTTAAAGCATAACCTTGTGGATCTTCAGAACTCAGAGCTTGCACAATGGAAGACGTCTTCATTTTTTAGTATGTGGTATTTGTATGCCATAAACAGTTCATAACTGAATTAATGGTTCTAGTTCCAGACAATATGCCTAGGTGGTTGTGCTCAAGCTTGAGCAAACACCCAGCTCGGATTCTAGCTGATGGGCGACCTGTTTTTGTTGTGCGAGTCATGCCCTGGAGCGATGATGTTTCAGGAAATGTGAGCAAACAATACAACTCACATACAAACATCTATATCCAGAATCTTGGCATTTCCCATCGCCTTCTTCAGCAAGAGTACTATGTTCGCTTTGTCTCAACTTCACCTTATGCTTCTTCAACAGAGCAATTTGCAGCTCTTGATCATGACTTGTGTGTATTTTTATTTCCTGTGTATATCTTGATTAATAATAATATTTTTCTAGCTCAGGTTCTTGGACTGAGGCTTATGACTGTGTTCTTGAATGTCCTATTATTTTTCGCCTTGCACCACATGTTTTTCCTGCCGACAATCCACAGCAATCAGAGTCCTCATCACATATTGGAGTCAAGGGCTATTACAATTCTCGCCGTGACTTAGTTGGAGGGACAGATGAGAACAAGGAAAGTGAAATGGGATATCAGTCTCTGTATTCGGTCAGTGATGACGTGTATGAACCATTAAATGATATCTAATATAATTTAGATTGGCACCCTTCGTCATCCTGAAGAAACCAAGCTTGCTATTGAACAACAGCTTCGAGCTGCATGCACAGGAAATGCAGATGCAGTTGAACAACTTATTCGGGAGTCAGGTGTAAAGGACAAACTGGCCGAGCATTGGATTGAAATTCTTTTGCAGCGTGCACGAGCTGATATCAAGATAAGGCTGCAGCTTGCAGTTGCTGAAGACAGCTATTTGAAGGCACGTCATCTATCTAAGGAAGAACGCAAGTTGCGAAAAATCGAGCTCAAAAATGAAGTTACAAGAGGTATTAGTGAAGATCTTTGGGACTGGTTGGTTAAGCTGCCTGAGAAGGATTTTCTGGAGGATAATTGTAAGTCAGACATGTTTTGAAAGCTATTCTACTTATTGGTCTTGTATAGCTATACAGCTAAGCCTGCGTCCTGGCTATCACTTTAATTCTCTGCTTGCACTAAGCGGTGTTAATATACATCGCGACACTCCCCTTGAAATTCTTCACTCTATTCTTTTAGGCACAAAAAAGTACGACTGGCATGAAACAACTTCAAAGAACTGGTCAAGTGAGACAAGTGATTTATTTGCCGTTCGTCTCCAGTCAGCTTCAGTTGATGGTTTAACATCTCCATCACCTCGTGCAACATATATCGTGAAATACAAGAATTCACTGATTGGAACACACTTCAAATCCTTACAGGAGCTTGGTATCTTTGCATTGTATGGACAAGTTTCAAATGAAATTCTTCAGCTCTGGAAGACGTCAGGAGAATTGGCAGCGCTGCTATGGATACATGAGATATGGGATTACCCACAGTACTTGGTGAGTGATTTTTTATTCTACATCATTAGTATGCCATGATTTAATTTTGAATAAGGCCGATCTCGACACTGCAGTTAATAATTATCTTGATAAATGGGCAGATCTAGATCCCCGACGAATTATTACAAAAATCAAGCTGCGCACACTTCTTTATGCACACGATGACATTAAACGCTTTGGGCCATCCATCTTATACTCAACGGAAACCTTCGAGTGCTATAACTCAGTTTTCCGAAAATGCAGCATTCTTTTCAACCATCTTTCTCCCAGCCGGGATATTGCAGCCACAATCAGTGATATGGAGAGGTTCAAGCACATGATCAGCGGAGGTTGGTGGAAGGATAGAGTAACTGGTCAGTGGATACAGGCAGGTTCTATCATTCGCGGCTTTCTTGCCAGTAACACAGAAATGCAACGCCGACTTGGATGGGCTGATATGTCAAAAATGTCTCCTGGAACAGTTAAGCTGCATGCACAAGGGAAGCAGCATAAAGCACTATGGCTAAACATTCCTTTCCCCTCGTTCTTCGATCCTCAAACTGCTCCAGAGATCTATCACACACGGGAGTGGCTTCAGTGTAAACATCTTATTGCACGGTCACATGATATCTGTGTACCACAGTCATGGGTTTTTTATGGCTCACCAGAAGTAAGTTCCGAAATAATTGCTATATAATTGTACCACTAATACTATCCTCAGAAACCGGAATGTGGTCGTATATTTAGCATTCTCAAAACCAACACCCCACCGGATGAATGTGTTTCACTTATTAAGATATATACAATTCTGGATCAACGGGATCCCACTTTTAGTATGCCAGTCCTCAAGCCTGTTGGACAAGCTAAAGTGATTGCAACAAAGGTATATCCTCAGCTTAGAGTGAAAAAACACTATAACACTGTCTGACTTTATCTTAAGGACGTACTATTCAAGTTCAATGCACAGCATGCATGTCATATCGGCAACTGCACCATTGGCGAAAGCAGCACACATGTACAACAAGAACGACTGGATACGGAAGTCCAGCACAAGGTGGTCCTTCACAACACTCTTGATTGTTACATCATCAATATGCACAGTCTGCACAACGGACACCTTCTAAGGCGTGCATTACCTCGACACCTGACTCAACCACAGCCCTCTATGTCCTCAGATGAACGAACAGCAGCTCAGAAACGGCACTCTGAAGAGCTACAGGTTAGCGGACCAAAGAAGCGTGCACTTGCGAAGGCAAAAGCAGCAGAGACAAGGCAAAGGAACAAGGAGGCGGCTCAGAGCACAGCTGCACGCATGACAGTCACAGCTGCACTCTCCCACATCAGAGACGGAAACGAAGAGGGAGAGGGAGGCGCTGCGATAGGCACAGGTGGAGATGCTAAAGCAGATAGCGCAGACGACGAGTAATTCAATAGATGATTGTCTGCAATATCTTCATCACAATGTGCTTGAAATATATTGGCAGGAGACCAAGTTTATCGCAGAGAACAGATCAATCAACATGTGCGCAAGAGGGTATGCCAGTGCGCGCCGCCATTGCACGTATAAATGCCATAGCGCGCCACCAAGACGCATCCTGCATGCCGATACTGGGCACTAATACCCTCGTGCCACTGATCGCCACCTCGAGCACGCAGTCTGCACCTTTTGATGGTCCTCTTTCGTCGGGACGAAGTTGGAGGCGACCTTGATAACCTGAGCACCCTTTTCGTGGTCGTGCCCACACTGTCAGACGAGTAGAAACGACAGCCAGCACCGGCGAGAGCGACGACACCGAGTCAGCGAAGGGGGCAGTGTTGGAGGACTTGGGTGCTTCAGTTGTGAAGCAACGGAAAGCGGGGTAACAGCTCCCCACGCAATGCTCCCATACGACGGCGGTCACTGTGCCTGGCGGCGCCGCTGCCGCTACTCCAAAGGACGTGGCCATTTTGACAGGGACGTCGTCACTCACGAGGGGAGAGGACAATGACACAAGAGGGAGAGAAGATTCCAGAAATAGGCAGCGGCAGCCTACGGTCAGCAGATGCGCGAGGAGGGCCGGCAAGGAAGGGAGAGCTGTTGGGGAGCTGTAGAGGGCCGTTCGGAAACGGCGGAGGCTCCAGGAACCGCGGGAACCAATGCTCGAGTCTTGCTCGCGCCTGGCACTGCAAAAGTCACTCGGACATCAGCGGAGATGGCAGGTAACGATCCCGAAGCTAACCCTTACGTCTCTGCAGAATATCAAATCGAGGTCGACGGCCGATATTGGGGAGACGAAGACCCGACCGTGCTGACGTATCAACCTGTCGCCCTATCTACATCGGCCCCTGACCCCAATCAAACGTCCGGGCCGACCGGTGGTGTAGAGAAAAGGGGCAAAAGGGAACCGAGTTTTCTCTACAATGGGGACCGGTATATGTGTACATGGGGTTCTCTCGTCGCGGCCATTCCTACCGCGCACGAGGATACTGGAAGGGGAATGAAATCATGCAGTAAAAGACCGTCCGAGACAAAAGACTGTTTGAGGCGCGACGCTTGACGCGACGGCGCTGCGGGGAACCCAGTAATCCTGTTTGGGTGCGACAGGCGAAGGGACGCTCCCCGTCCTCTCTCTGCCCGCCTCAGAGACACGCGGGTTCGCCAGGCCCCGTGTAGCGACTCCGGGGAGGCCCTCCGCGTGCGTACATGGGTGGGCGTCGCGCATCCGTCGGGAAATGGCGAGAGGATACAGGCATACGAAACGGGAAGCTGCCAACGAAAAACGTACAGTAATCACATGCAAGTTATCGACACCTTGCCACTAGCCGTCCTCCGTCGTGTGTGCTCCGACGCAGCGTATGGGCCTGTTTTGCTGGTGAGGGACGGATCGACACCTATGGAGGGTCAGTGGTTGGGGATCAAGGGAACGGAAAACGGTGGGAATA
This sequence comes from Vararia minispora EC-137, assembly GCA_022160365.1. Classification (NCBI taxonomy): domain Eukaryota; kingdom Fungi; phylum Basidiomycota; class Agaricomycetes; order Russulales; family Lachnocladiaceae; genus Vararia; species Vararia minispora. Next base: position 1,903 of record MU273950.1, on the reverse strand, counting down.
AGGGAGTACGGTTATAAGTGCTGGGAAGCCGAAGATAAGGTCATGGGGTGCAAAGGACTGTTTCTAAGTGGGGAAAAGGGGGACACAGAGCCTTGGCAGTGCGTGCGAGTAGGCTCGCGCGCACTTCCACAATACTCTAGTTATGCCCACCGCTATTTTAACTGATCGATGGAAATGTCCAAAGTACAGGGGTCACTGGCGGGAGGGCGTATCTGTGCATGCTATCGCAACTTGAGTTAAATCGGCTCAGACATGAGTGCATGAAGAGGGCTAAGAAAGGGCAGCCTGAAGACGCGTCTGTTGAGTGAGCATCCGCTGTTCACTTCCGCGCTTCTCACGCGTCTGTCCCCCCACCACCACTTCTCTACCATACTACACACCGCCTAGCATCCATCCAAAATCACCCGCACTGCAGCGCTCCAACCAACTCAGTGGTCAAAAATCCGATGTAACCTTACACTCGCGTCTTCCGTTCAAGTTCCCGCACTCGCACCCGTCCTCCGGCATACTATCAAATGTTTTCATCAAGTTTTCAGACTCATATCTCACAGCTGCATATGGTTGGCGCACGAAGTTCATGTCAAACCGTAGTTTTCATCCCTGCTCCCGGAAACTTCGTATTTAGCCTCTCTGGACCCCATTCGCATATTAAAATCTCCATTATAGAGATTTCTGAGGGTATGGGCACTTAACCGCCAAATCGGTCGGGATTCATCGACACGGATTAAGCGCTAAACTACAACAAGCTTGGCCTCTCGCGCCCACCACTCTTCTTCCGCGCCTTTCAAATCCCTCTGTGAGACTCCCTGGTGCAATTGATACTTCCTTACTGCAAATTCTTGTGGAAAATAGTGACCAGTGGGCATATGTTTCATGCCTCTTTAAATTTAAGAGGCTTTTGAACTGGCCAGTGTAAGGACTTAGCAAGCGAATGCCCCCGGGCTGCACGGACTTAATGACAGAGGGAACGGGTTGAGGCGGGTAGCGGGCGAAGCGAGAGAAGATGGTGAATTGCGAGTCACTTGGGAGTACAAGTGGACGAGCTGGGGAATTACAAGGAGATAGCGAGTCCTTATATACTGAGACGTGGTCCGTGCGCGAGACAGTTAGGTAAGCGGGGGAACAATAGGAATACAACTAAGCATGAGTCACCGCCGAGGTGATGAGTAATGCCGAGATGATGACTAATGCCGATTGGTCGTTGCTGCTGACTAGGGTCCGGCCCGCTTATAGATATGCACTGACAAGGCGCTTCTATAGGAGGTGCGCGCTTGTGGCGAAGCGCGCACTTGTGAAGGTGGCGCACATTCGTCGAAGTGCACGTTTGTCGAGGCGTCCGATGCGTTCCAAGCCGATGTCAGGGTGTATACCGAGGTTAGGGTGTGGCGTCGATAGTGTTGGTGAGGCGTCAAACCGTAACATTACCCCCCTCTTAGGGCGTGCTTGCGCTGGGAGCACGTTTGGGCGTGGGTTTGCTTTTCCCTGATAAGAATTGAGCGAGGTTCTGCGGTTTGGGCGCAGAAGGGTGACGCTCGTGGTACTCAGCGACTGCTTCCCTTGCGTTCTTGAGCTGGCTCATGGGAGTCCAACGATTCTCAGCGTCCGAATAGCCGATGTAATGGACGAGGTAGTTGAATCCTCGTCCGACCGGTCCTCCGTCGATGATCTCGACTTCCCATTCTTCCTCATTATCGATCAGTTCAGGGGGTGGTTCAAGGTAGTTGGGTCCGTGGGCGTCGGTGTCAATGGCAGGCGTGAGGATCGAAGCATGGAAGACTGGGTGTATACGTCTCCACGTCTTGGGGATGTTGAGCCTGTACGTGAGTGGTCCTAGGACATCGACTACCGTGAACGGCCCCCATCGTTTGGCCCCGAGCTTGGCCTTGGGTTGCGTGGACCGGAT